>PVJA010005216.1:0-59121 GCA_004027025.1 Myocastor coypus | reverse complement strand
AAGTTTGCATTTTACACAATATAAGCAATCCTTATGTCTGTGTAGCTAAGCAGATATTAAATTTCGAGTTTGTATTTAATTTAGTTCCCTTAACTTCTGTCTGATTTTTTTTCCTTTGACACCTCTGGGATGGAAGGGGTCAGAGGAAGAGATCAGTGTGGCAAGACGCGTGGAGTAGGAATTCTCTAGTTTTCAGCACAAAGACGCCAGGGACAGGGGCACAGGATGCAGAGGTCAGTCTGCTGGGCCACGTGGAGTAGGAGGTTTTACTCTGGCGCAGCACAGCGGTGCCGAGACAGGTGGGGTGTAGGATGATGTGATTCTTCTGTGGTCCATGTCGAGTCTTCTATTATGCAATGAGCCATACATTGCTTAGTAAAATTTCTTGCAAAAATGTGTTGCCTGAGCAGGCATGGCTGGACCTAATATCTACTGTAGGATAAATACAGACTTGTTACATGACACCAACAATTAAATGATTTCAGGATCTACCATAGCGTTCACAGTAATAATTAAGGTTTTTCTGTTCTGGCATTTACTTGTACATATTTGTAATAGCAAATGTTTACATTCATTGTAGAAAAATTGGTACACATGTACAGAGTATGTTTTTCTGTAATTCTCACTTCCCTTCACACTTGTTTTATTTTTCTAGCATCAGAATCATTGATTTATCTTTAAGACATTATAAAGATAATTTTCACATATATTCAAATCAAAACTAATATGGCAAACTTTAGACTCAAGAAGTCAATTATCAGTTTAAATGGTAGTAGGCTTGTTAGATAAAAATAACAAAACAATATATAATAACTACAAATTTGTAGTATGTTCTTTTCAAAATTCCATAAAGAAAAATTTGTAATAATTTGTAAAAGCTGGTTATGGAACAGACACTAAGTAACATCATATAATTGTTATGACTATCAAATAGTATATTAAACAATAGTGCATAATTGGGATAATAGTGCAATTGTAATAATTGCCATAGAATATTACAAGTTTCATAGAATACATGTTATACTTTATGATATTGTATAGCTATTATAAGAACTAAAGACATCAAGTGTAGATTAAAATCCAAGCATCAGATTTCCATGTACAAGTTTCTGAGATTGATTTTGTTTTGTACTTTTTTTTATTCCTGTATGACTTTTGCTTCATCGCCACAATATGCATTGTGAAAGATTTTGTAAAGTTCCTTGGTGGAAGAAGAGCAACTTGACGTTTCCAGGAGCAGGCTCCCTCACTACTTGTACCAGGTGTAAACTGCCAGTCAATCGAGTGATCTGGGTGGCACCAGAGGAGTTTCAGACTTTGAACAGAACATTTCAAGTCTTACCTTTATCTTATGGGAACATCAACATGAGATCGCCTGTTTCAGGACATGATCATAGAACTTTCTCAGGGCATAGGTCAAGTGGCACTATCTTATCCTTTTTTACTGTGTAAAACTGCACTAATAATTTGAAATGCCAAATTTTAATCTGAAATGCTTCAGATCAAAATATGCAGATACCTGCCATTTAATGTGCCAATGTATCCGAAGAGGTGAAATGAATGAGATGAATGACATTTGGTAAAATGTTAGCTCAATATAGGTAGAGGTTATACGCATAAGTGAGATATTTTAAAAGTTCAGGTTATTTGAATTTATTATGATAAAAATAAGGAAAAGCATTATAGATCCATGACTATATAGTACAAGTACATATAAATGCAGTACATATAATAATATTATGTAGTACAAGAACACCGTGAATAAGTTAACACAATGAATTATAAAAAATATTCAAACTCTTCATTCACTAATTCATATTCATACTATAAACAATTGCTCCATGCCAGATACTGTTTCCAGAAGAGGCGTGGGAACATTTTTTTAAAATAGTTGTTTGCCTCTACCAGCTAACTGCTAGATGGAAAAAATTTAGATTTAATTCATGATGTTTAAAGAAAACTGCTTCTTATATGAAAACATACTATACATACAGTGATAACAATAGCACATGACTATGTATCTATAGAACAAAAAAAGGAGGATAATTCATTTTTACTTCTATCTTGTTTAGGTCCAAATCTATGAACTGAAACTGCTGGTGCCAGAATTTAAGATAACAAAATAATTTTAAATATTTTCAGAGTTTATGCTAAATAAGATAAAACGCGCTCTTCTCTTGGTTTCTGAGACCTAAGCATATCTGGAAAAACAATGCTCTCGTTGTTTTATAGGTGTTCACCTCAGTTCCCATAAATGATTTTGGAATACATTAGAATTCCTAGTGAAATAAAATAAATAAAGCATTTGGGTTGCTGACTGAGGCAGGGATTGAAAAAATACACATGTAGCTACATTTGACTTATATTTGAAGATTATACAGTGGAAAAATGAATCATAATAATTATGAGGAGGAAAGGTAAGTATATTTCCCTGGTCACTATAGTAAGTAGGAGAAGTCATTCTAGGCCTCTCAAAAATATTTCAATTAAACTATCATCAAAAATTAAACATCAATTTAATGTGTTATATGTCTTCTCTGCAATTTCATAAAATTTCAGATTAAGCTTTTGATAATTTGTTATGGATTTTTAATATTTTTATTTTATGAAAAAATAAAATGTAACAAAATTGTAGTGGTTAATACATGGTATATCATGATCTTCAAAGTCGTTCAGCAGAGTACAAGTCACTAAATAAAAAGTTCTGTCTTACAAAGAAGAAACGGCTAATAATGCAAAGTTTTCTTTTCAATTAATTAAGATAAACTAGTATGCATATGAATCGCATCTCTATCCCTGTGAAAAATCTACTTCCAATAAAGTTAACTTTTACATCTGCCTCCTGAGCACTTTTCTCTATGAAATTGATTTTACTCAGATTTTATACTGCATAAGTAAAAAAAAAAAACTCTGCTAAAGTCAAGATGGTGCTTAGTAGAGGACATGGGAAATTTTCTAAGAAATATATGAATGGGTAAAGTTTAATTTAGTAGAGTAACCAAGGTATGATATCTGCCTCTCTTTCTTATTATTATTTTTTTTTAATTTTTTTTTTAATTTTTGAGACAGGGTCTCACTGTGCAGTTCAGGCTGGCCTTGAGCTCACTTTTGTAGCCCAGGCTGGTCTCGAACTCACAACGATCCTCCTGCCTCAGCCTCCCGAGTGCTGGGATTACAGGCGTGCGCCACCACGCCCGGCTCTTTCTTATTATTATTAAGACAAAACATTTTATGTGTTGCCACCCACTGAGCACTCTGTCTCTCACGGTGGGAGAGATGTGTGTTTGCATATCCACTGACCTGGATAAAATAATAAAACCAGAAAATTATGCTAAAGTTGGATGACTGGCAGATAGTTGGAGAAAATGCTATTTTCCAAAACATGGGAAATTTAATGGAGTCATTATATTTTCAAATCAGAGCAGTGTAACTATTGCTACCTGTTTTGAAACACATAAAATATCTCTTGTGTCCTAAAAATTTATAAGATAAAGTGAAGCTTCTCTCTTTTAATTCATAAAACGTCTTCTAAACACAATGCTCTAAGACTCAAAATCTTTTATGCAGTGATAGGTTGATTAATTTAAGAATATCCTTTCTTATAAAGAAAATAGTAACAATAAATGAATCGAGCTGTAAGTAAAGCATTCAGAATGGTGCAATTCCAGAGTGTAGTGCAATCAGAGCATTCTTTCAAACTCCAGCCATACCTTGTTACATATCTTTATGCACTTATTACTGAATATTTTAAATATCGTGTATCACACACTGCAGACAAGTGATGATGGCACCATTTTTTAAAATTTAGATGAGAGAATAAATGCACACACACGTAAAAACATTTCTAGTCAAAAACTGATTCAAAACAAACAACGACAATGGCCTCCCAGATGGAGAAGAGCCAATGAGTATGAACAGCAAAGTCTTCCTAAGGCAGCAGCACCAAAAGAGATATCCAAATTGTGAGACATTAGCAAGAAAGAGATGGAGAAAGTTCATTGTGAAAAATGTGCATAATTTCTGAAACACAACAAATCTTAGGGCACTTAGCTAATTAATAGCAGTTTTGCCCCACTACCTACAGAAACAAACTGGTGAACCTAGAAATGTATGATACATCACAGAATAAAATATACATACTCCTACTGGGAGAAGTGAAGATTTTGCTTCTCAGTGGAATGAGAATCTATAGAATAGTTTGAAAGAAAGAAGCAGCATGACTACAATTCTGCCATAATATCTCCAAAGGGAATAAGGTACAATGCCAGGAAAAATACTTTTGAAGACTAATTCTCTTCAGAGCTCAGTTTCTAGTCTTTCCAAGACTTTTTGATTTGGAAATGAAGTTGGCATTGTTAATGATGAAAGCCAGGAACCTGACATACTATTGACTTTGTGGTTAGTTAGCAAAAGCAGATGAAGAGAAAAGTAGACCTGTGGCATGGTATTTTAGATGTAAAATTAACAGGAAATGAGGAGTAGAGCATAAATTCTAACATTCTGGTTCAAACAAGCAACGGTGATTATATGCAGTGAGTAAGTACACTAGTAATTATGCACGCTTCACAGTGTAACAGAGACACAAACCGGAATGCCATGAAGATGTTAGAAATAGTAAAACAAGGGTTTTAAGTTAGCCTGTTGTGTATAGTACTAACTACTGCAGAGGAAGGGTACTCTAAATACTCATTTGAATTTAGAATTTAGGAAAAAATAAACAATCAAGGTAACATGAAGAAAAGAAAAAGAATAAATGAAAACAAAGAACTCAGAAGAAAAGATAAAGAAACACAAGATGACACAGAAATGGAAAAAATTACAAAGGCAAGGAAGAAATACTTGTTATATAAACTTAACACATTCTCAATCTCAAAAGTTATTAGTTATTTCTTTACTTTAATTCCAGGAGGTCCTGTCAAGGAATCTACTAGTATAAAAAGAACTAAGAATTGAAGTGCTTTGAAAATAAATGACAATTATATAAATGCTAAATGCTCTAAAATGTAAAGTATAGCTTATGCTTTTGTTTCTATTCTTAACATCCTGTAACTATAGTATGTCTTCAAGAAAGGTAAAAGCTTTTTTGTTCCAATGACAGGTCAAAATGAAGTATGAATTTTTGAAAATTTTAAGTATTCATATTAATAATGCATAATTTTTCTTCAGCATATTTTCACAACTATTTGAAGATATTGAAAATCTTTCTGTGGTGTGCCCCACAATCGCCATGTCTAGCATTAAATTCTTGCCTGGCATCAATGTGTCCTGGCTACTCTGTTAGCTACCTTCAAAGCTTTAGCATCTTTATATCCAACACCTAAATCTAACTCAGTAGATAGACATTTGTTGAATTATGAAATGTGTTTTTTATAATATTTTTTCAAAAGATTGGAGAAAAGAACACAATAAATTAAAGGAAGGAAATATGACCTTAGGAAAATAAAAAAAATGAAATCATAAAATTGCATATGGCAAAGAAAAGAGTTCACACATTAATAACGTGCATTAAAGGATTCTCCATCTAGTGAACTTCAGGACACAGCAAAGGACCAAGGAATTCTCAGGTCAGGAAGTCAGAGTTTCTATTGGAGGCAAAAGCTGAGGAGGCTTGGAAATCCTGCTATTTTCACTGTGGACTGAAATTCGGGTCCTTTCTTTTTGTTTGCTTTGTTTGTTTGCTTCATCTTATCTAATTGGCATTGCATTCACATAGTTCGTTATTTGTGCAAACAGTACATTCTGAGTATTATTTTTATACTTCAGGTGCTTGGTAAAGTTCTGAAAGTGGGGACTGGGAAGAAGTGATGCAGACAAAAGAAAGCAATGAACCAATAGCAATAAGTAGTACACTTATCTTAACTGTTATACATAAATAATATATATATAATACATATATATATATATTTATATTATTAATCAGAGCAATTCCTTTGAGAATAATAGTATGCAATATAACTATTGTTAATTTTCTACCATCTTGTTTTCAAATTATGCATATTTTTTAGCTTTTAATTATCTTTTTTTAAAAAGGGCTCAATCCCAGGCATGCCGTGTCAGCATTTCCCCTGGATTGCACTGACGGGGCAATGGAAACTGGCCATGGTGGTATGCACCTGTAATCCCATTGTTTGGGAGGCTGAAAACTGGAGGATCATTACGAGTCCCATCTGTGTAGTGGTGTAGTGAGACCCTGTAGACCTTGTATTAAATACATTAAAAAAGTATAAATGATAAACTTATTTTATAACTGATTGATATTGCTTTTAAATGTCACTTCTAATGAATTCTTGGGTAGCTCTTTGCATGGGTCAGGGAGAGAGCCCAGGAGCATAAATGCCTGCCTCTAATGCAAAAGGAAGCTTCGAAACAAGGTCCTATGTTTCAGAGACTAGAAATACAAGAGTAAATTGACAATTTTTTTGTTAAGTTTTAGTAAAGAACATATTTGTTGTATAATTTTTCTGACCATACAATGTAAATGCCATTGTATGCCTGTATATCTAGCTACTACCTAATAGAGGTTATTTACTTTCTATATGAAAATAAAAGTTGACAAAACTGTAGTAGTTTCAAAATTAAATATGCATTCTATAATTTCTGAAGGTTTTAATTTCTATCTTTTAGTCACCTTTGGTAAAAATGATATAAGTTAATATATGCTTAAAAACAAAATGATGTATAAGCTTATCAATATAATAATGAATCACAAATAAAGTTCATCTTGACTCAATGAACTGAATGAAGCCACTCAAAGTATAAACAAGTCTATAACCATAATGCTGAATGTTTAGATACAAATGACTATGTAAAATCTAATTTATTACATATATAGGCAATAAAGTATTTTGATTGGAAGTTTTGATTGGATGACCCTATCCATCCAATAAGTAAATTAGAACCATAATTATTTCTTTTTCCGAGAGGCTATCTTCAGAGTAGAATTTGACATGAAACTTCTGTGGGGCTGTATTTGTAAACTTGCTGCAAACTTGCATAACAGAACTTAACTGAGCAGGACACTTCTACTTAGAAACGTGGAAAAGCATTGAATCTTTAGGTTACACAATTTGAAGCTTTCGGTGAACACGATAAATTTTAAAAACTTCCCTATTTGTTTTTGGTACTTTGGGGGCACAATGTCACTTGCAAATTTTGCTACTTTCAATTATCTCTAAATTGCTTCTAGAACTATTAATTTGTATCGGCAGCTCTGAGATACAAGCCGAGTTATGCATAACCTCTTGTTTTGACCTAGCTTTCAATATTTCCTTTGAGAGTTCAAGATCACTGCATCTGGGAGGGTATTTCAATAATTTCTAATGACAATGTTTCAAGAAAACATGGAAACACTTTATTCCCCAGATCTATAAGATATGTTTACTTAAGCTGCGAGAGGAAAGATAGAAACGATGAGAAAGAAAAATACTACTATTACTTTGGAATACGGGGGAGATGAATAGCCATAGAACTAAAGAGGAATCCCTTCAGGGACCACGGAGGAGTGTTTTAAGAGATAGAGTTATTGCAGGAAAACCATTGAAAAGAATTGGCCAGCTCCTCAAAAAGTGAGAAAATGTAGCAGTGATTTGTCATCCTGGAGGCAGTCCCATTGCTGGAAATTGGATAAATTAGAAATCACTGGATGACAGCTATTTTGTCCTCCAGTGCATTAGATATCTTGGAAAAATGTTTTCAAAAAGTAAATAACTGCTACTGAAACATTTCTAGCTGCTTGGACTGTAGAAATACAGAACCAGAAGAGTCCATGGCTGTCCTAAAATAGATAAAATATAAATTGCAGAAAATGTGCTCTGTTTAATACACTAACTTCCCTTTTATAAGATAAATATTTTAAACAATATGGCGGTTGCTTGTGCTTATAAATATCTATGTAGTAAAGCCTTTATGACCACTTCTCCTCCGTGTTTGTTTAATTAAATGGAAATTCGGAACATGAGACTTCAACCTAGTTTTCCTGACCCTGCATTTCAGTAAGATGATGGGGTAATTCACAAACTCATTAAAATTGGGAATACCACTCTATGCTGTCCTGCATGCCCAAACAGTGAAGCAAATTCATCACTTTTCTGTGAAGTGATCATTTTCAGTGTGATCCTTGGAAGAGGTTGCACACACCTTCCCCCTAATTTCCACCTTCAAGTCCTATCCCTAAGCCACTCTGAAAGTGACTCTGTCTAATCTCTGAACTTCTGCAGAGAAAAACAAGTGAATAAGAGGTGCTAGAGTGGGACTTAGTCAGAACTATCCACAACTTCATAAGAAGTGAGACACAGAGTGAGTCTAGTGAATCCGCACAGGCACAGAGAGCTAGATGGTAGGCCCACGAAGCTGCACTAACAGCAACACTAGTCAGGAGAAATATGCAAATAAGCTAGTGTAAAAAAGAAAAAAAGGGCTGGGGAGATAGCTCAGTAGAATAAGTGCTTCTCAGAACCTGTACCACAGCCTCACAGGACAGGTGGACTTGGCACCCAGAGGGACGCGAAGATGAACTCATCTTCCCAAAGCAGACATGAGGATGAGAAGGGGCCTCTGCGTGTGGCTCAGCTGCAACACTGAAACCTGGAGAAGCTTTCTGAGGCCTCCTGCCTCGATGTCCAGGAAAACGGCCCCTCACATCCCGGGAAGCCAGAGAAATGAGCATCCTTGCCAAAGGCATACACAGGGAAAGGCAGAGCAGCATGAGGTCAAGATTACTTGGAAAAGAGAGGGATGCATTGCCAAGGCAACAGAGGAACCAGGGTGAAGAACAGCTCAAGGGAACCAGGAAGAGACCAGTCAGGAGTGGGTCCACATGTTTGGCATTCTCTACATGGCGCCGATGGAATCCCTGTCTTATGAGGCCATTCACACACATAAAGCCTCATCTTCAAGCTTCTCATGCAGAATACAATCCTTGTACACGGAATTGAAGCGAAATTCGGGTTCAACAGCGTCTTGAATCCCTGGATCGTTATTTGTGCTCCACGGAGTTCTTTCTAGAGCTCCCCGGCCACTTGGTGCTAGTGCTAGGTCCTACGTTGTACCTGGTCATCTGACAAAGCAAAACGCTTGGTAATATGGAACACAGGGATGCCACTTTATAGAAGGCACGTTTGTTCCCCACATCCCGATGCAAATAAAACTACCTACAGGGGAACCAAATGGCGGGGACACTGCACAAGAAAGAATTTGGTGTCTGTATTTTTATTGTTGTTTTAATTAATACAAGGTCTCTTGCTGCAGTTCAGATTCATAGTGATCCCCTGTCTCAGTAGCCCCAGCGCTAGGATTACAGGTGTGCACCACCAGTCCTGCTTGCTGGACCTGCACAGCACACTTGGAATCCTGGGACCAGGCACTGCATGTGGTGCTGGGGATTGAACTTGGAACCTTGAACTTGGAAAGCAGGTGCTCAGACTACCGAACTATTTCCCCAGCCAATATCTGTATTTTTAAAGCAATGCCTTTTTTTCACACACCATTACATTTGCAACTTTTGCATGTGCTTTTGAATGATAAAAATGTGTTTTCACCTTTTGTGCTGTCTTATGAAAACAATGGCACATGGGATGATGCGAAATGTTGTATCATTTTATTGTTCAAAAAACAATAATTTTGTCTTATATAAGCAGATTATTTTCAAATTGTTTTAATTTGAAATGTTGAAGTCTTATTATTTACTACATAGGTTTGCACCGAGTTATAGGAAAACATCTAATCAGATATTTACGTGTATGTGCTTGTACATTCATGCAAGATAATACACTTTTTAAAAATGTTGGCCGAGGAGATAGCTCTGAGCCATAATCATCTGCTTAAAAATGCAAGGTGCCATATTTAATCAACAGTACAGAAAAAGAAATAGCTTACATGCTCCCGTTCTACATACAAAGAAATTAGAAAAAGGGTAAAGTCATCCCTTTTTTCATGGAACAGTTAATAGTTACTGCTGGTGCTTTGGTTTGAATTCCACTTCTTATATTCATTACCCTTGGCGCCTGGTAAAATTTATCTTTCTACAATATATTCATCACTCTAATTAGCAGGGATTATGCCATGCTTAACAATTTATCTATTAACCTGCCTACATACTCATTTACCTAATATTTGCCTGTGAAATTAAGTGTTTTATACAAAATAACTCATTTCATAACCTTTTTAATGTTTCCCATTTTCTTTCTTCAGGCATGGGCGTAGCTTTATCTCGATTTTTGGCATTGTCATAGTAGCTCTGACTCGAATTATCTCTCACTTTCCATTCCATAGATGTGTCTTAAGTCAGGGAAGTGGGAGTGGATGACCGCAGTTTTTATTGTATAAATTAGGTTATATATCTAAATCCAATATCTACTGTAGGCTTCTAATATAATACCAGAAAAATAGCACCAGCTAATTCAATATTTTCTGATGAAATTAAATGAGTAATATTTTTCTATTTATAATATGGGGAAATTTTTCCATTTTGTACAGTAAGTCTTTGTTTATATTGCCAACTCTGTATCAAAAAATATATATCAGCAAAGTAATATATTTGGCAAAATTATGATAGAAATGTCTGCCGCAGATTTACTACTGTTGTATATCATTGTATTATTTGTGTTTTTGTTGGTTTGTTTTTTGTCTTTTTGAGACAGGGTCTTGCTATGCAGTTGAGGCTGGCCTTGAGCTCACTTTTGTAGCCCAGGCTGGTCTCGAACTAGCAGCAATCCTCCTGCCTCAGCCTCCTGAGTTCTGGGATTACAGACGTGAGCCACCACTCCCAGCTTATCATTGTATTATTTGATCAAAAAGTACACAAAATTCAAAAGAGTGAAAAGAAAAAAAAATTAAGCATTAACTGCTTCTTTCAATAGACCAGGAAAATCAAAAGTAGAAGTACCCAAGCTAACCTGTGCCCATGTTTCTTTCTCCCTTTCTTCCTTCTTTTTTGTTTCCCTCATGCAACTTGTTCCCTTTGAACACTGTGTTTACCTTGTATAATGTCTACCAGACCTTTTCGACTTCATTTATTCTTTTAGATTCTTATTTTTTAACACTGCTTCTTTCTGGAAAGTGAAAAATGGTATTACAGCTTGGTTGCTTGGGATCTACTTGCTAGGAAGGTTTGAAGCATAGGATGTTTTCTTCTGTGCTGTCCCTGTTCATTTCCATAGGCTGTTTTTCGTTGAAGAACTGCATGTTTTCTAACTGATCTCTCAGCTTGCATTGGTGCTTACAGCTCAAGGTTTCTCGCTTGCCGAGATCATTCACACGAGGTCGGTCTCCCTGCCACGCGCCGGTCGCATTTCCATCCTCTGCTCCCAAGGCAACATCATCCTAACTCCTGGCACAAATCTTACAGTATCTGCTGCTTTATTTTCTTGTGGGATTCATCAATTCTATGTGTACAGTTGAAATTATTTTTCCTTCCTACAATGACTCATTGGTGAATAAATGTCCTTACACGTCCATTTCAATCATACGATTTAGTTTTACTTCTCCTCCATTGGATGCCATTCTGAATAGTGTTTCTATGACCACTGAAGTTTACATTTTTAGGTAGCAGTATGTAGAAACCTGGAAAAAGTGTTTTGGATGTGGGATTTCAAGATCAAATGTACATGTTTATCCCACATAGTTGGAAATAACTCACAACCAACAATCAGGAATGAGTAGTCTCCTCACATTTTATTCTCAACAATCATTTACAGTTTTTCTTTTCATTTTAAAAATTATGTTGGTATTAGAATCAGGATTCTGAACATAAGGTAAATATATTATTTCATAACTTTAAAAAACATTTTCAGGAGGGCTATAAGTTAAAACCTTGGCAACCTGTCTTTTTAAATTTGTGTCAAAATAGACTATTAATTTTGTTGTATATCACATTGTCTCTGGGTGTACTGACAAAACATTATTATTAAGAATATTGGGGCCAGAGAGATAGCTTAGTATAACGTGCCCTTGCCAGGCAAGTGCAGAGTCCTGAGGTCAATCCCTGGTACTACTACTAAAAATATATATATATATATATATATATATATATATATATATATATATATATTAGAAGTTAATAAACATTATTCTACTTTTGCCACAAAGCATAATTCAACACTATCATTCTTTATGTAGGCCATTGTGTGTCTTTATGATTCTTCGTATTATTTCAGGTGATAATTAGTAGTACAATATCTTTCCTAAAAAGTTGTGTTCACATTTGTAAATCATTTTGCATCCTTTCCTCAATGAGTTGTTAAACGCTGACTTACCAATAATGCTCCAGTCTGCCTTCCATGTATTTCACGTTTTTCAGTGATGACCTAAAGATCTATCTTCCAGCCAATGCAAATATTCTAGAACTCTTTGACCAGCTGGAGTTACATCTCCTGCACCATCCCTCAAGTCTCTCAGGAAACAAAACACAATATGGCAAGGGAAGTCACAAACAACTACACACAGTGAGAATCTCTGCATGGTATTCATTTCTTGGAGGCGAGAGCTCGCTTCAGTGAGGATAAGTACTCTTAAAATTCAGGTTTTTTACACTAAGGAGACAATATGATGTTTGCACAGAGCGTATTGTCTCCTTAGTGTGAAAATCTAAGAGGGAAAAATGGAATCTTAAGGGTACAATAGACGCTGGGAAAAGGAAACAAACTTATTCAAAAGGAATGAGTTACTAAGCTGAAGAGGCCAGGACAGGGAATAGGGGAAAGATTTATGCATGTATGTAAGCAGGATGTTTTGGACAACTATACTGTGCATTTCTGCTGGCCTGCAGAAAGAAGCAGTTAACATTTTAAGTTGCTTTGTCTACTTTTTCAATTGTTCTTATTTTTTTTCTCTTCTTAATTTCTTTTTTCTTTTATTCTAATTTAAATGTATATATCTGGTAATATGAATAACTGGTTGGAAAACAAACCTATGTATTACAAAAATGCTGTGAAATTCATACTACTTCGTTAAATGAAAAGTTGTACCACTTGCAATCTTTTCTGTTTTAATTCTAATTTGAACTCTTTAAAAAATAAAAGTAGGGCCGGGGAGATAGCTCCATGGCACAAGTGCCTGTCTGGCAAGTGCAAGGTCATGAGTTTGAATCCCGGTCCCGCAAAAAAAAAGAAATAATAATAAATAAAAATAAATAAAAAATAAAAATAAAAAATAAATTCAGGGTTCTTTTTTTTCTTTTTTTTCTCAATTTTACTGCAGTCCTGCATATTAAACCAAGGTCCCAGAACACCTTGGCAGTGACTGGAAGATGCACGTGCGGGCTTGTGTCAGACAGAACATGGTTGGAATCCACCCAGCTGATCTCTCTCCTTCCAGTTGCTTCTCATGCGAATTTCTCCAGCACTTCCGGTGAATCCCAGTACCTTTCCTGTTGGCTTCCTTCTTTCTGTGGTCACATTCTTTGCTGGATATCAGAAGGCTACTTTGGTCTTTAAAATGCTAAATGTACTCAACATACACATCAATTCTTTCAGGAACAATGTTGTTCTTCACGTCTTTCTTTGTTACAACACAGCCAACAGCAACTGTTACAACACAGTTTTGCAATGGAAACATTTATGTGGCAACAGTTTTTGAACAGTACTTATTCTCTTGATATCTGCATTAGCTTTTTTGGGGAGCTCTGCATATATCTGTTCAAAGGAAAAACTATTCAAACAGGTCTAGAGAATATCTATGGGGTTCTTCTGCTCTTTACTTTTACATTGGTCAATTTAGAAAATACTAAAAGATGCCCATTCTGGGTGAAATGAAGTAAGGATTCCTTTAAGACTGAAACTTGTTGCTAAAGGAAATCAATAAAACTTCATAGATACAGTGAATACAACTTAGTGATTCTGTAAACTGGGTTTATTAGTCATGGTTTTCACTTGCGTGTACCTTGGAGAATGTGCCGGAGGGTATTGCCTCATGAAATATAACCAGCAGGCACCACAGTTAGACTTTCTCTCCACCTTTGGAAAACACTGTTTATTTTACGGGAAAATAGAATGAAATTCCAAGGCAAAATAGGAGAATAAAAACAGACCGTACATTTTTGCTCATTTTTTTTCTTCAAAGTAATTATTCAGAGTATAAGATAGGAATATTAAAATTTGTCAAATGATATTGCATTGAGATTTTTCAAAATTCAGCATGATTCTCCATAATTAATTAGAATTTTTTTTAAATTTTTACTATTTATTTGTTTATTTGGCATCAGATCTTGCTATGCAGCTTGGATTTGCAGCGATCCTCCTGACCGAGCCTCCCTAGCGCTGGGATTCCAGATGTGCACCATCACACTCAGACCGAGTGGCTGGCTCAGCGGTTCAGTGTGAGGTCGGTACACCACGCGGGATGGGAATATAAATTACTAAATACTGTAAACTGACTGGAAACTAAAGTATAAATGACATATTTTCCTTCAGTTTTTGTTTGCTTGCTTGCTTTTGCCTTTGTATATTGCGCAGGGACCTACTATGCAGCTCAGGCTTGACGTGCTCTTCCTTTGTTCACCCTCCCCAAAGCTGGGGTTCCAGGCTTCTGCCATCGCACCTGGACACGAAGGCCCACTCAACATGCCCAGGGGTGCAGCAGACATGGCATGTGGTACCAGGATTAAACTGTGGTTCTTGCACTTGCCTAAGCAGGTTCTTAGTCCACTGAGCTAAAACCTTGACATTTATCACATGACCAGTTAATATAAAGTATGCATGATTACAGATAGCAATTAATCATCATGAGCTTTTAAGGCCTCGTACTATTCTTGTAACTTTGGTCATTGTTTTTTGTTTGATAGAATTTTTGTCCATGTGCGACTAAATAAAATCAAAGTAGAGCCTACCAAACATTTTCTTTGTCTCAACAGAATGAGAAGTTTCAATAACCTCAGAAGTTCACAAATCAAGATGCTGTTTAATTTGAATTGAGTTTGAATGAACTTTAAATTTTAGTTCTCAGTTACCTTAATTTTATCTAATTATAATTTTTTTTTATAAAATTAAAGTTTAGCATTAAACTTAATATATGTCTCAGTTACTCTTCTCTCTTACTGAGACAAATACACAACACTCAAAATGAGGGAAGGAAAGGTTTATTTAGCTCACAGCTGCTGAAGGTTTCAGTCCACATTCAGCTGGCTCCAAAGCAGACTGGCACATGGCAGAGGGCAACTTTCTATGGTGGCAGACAGAGAGCAAGAGCCCCGGGAGAGAGCTCCCAGCTGCTCAAGCAGCTAACTTCTCTTCTTCCCTTACACTGAAATGCAAATCAGCTGCTCCAGGGGAGGTACAGCACCTATTTCCACCATCACCAATTATATATTCCATAAGCAGCCCCATGACTGCATCAGGCTTTGTGGGGGACATCTATACATAAACCATAACAACATATTTCCTTAAAATAGTATAGTCAGTTAGGAGAGCACCATAAATATAAGAACATATAATTACAAGCCTAAGTATAAAATTTATCAAATAATATTTGTATTGTTAGTGAAATACACTATTTCCACGAAGTAACCATAGTTTAAAACTCAGGAGGCAAAGACAGGAAGATCACCATGAATCTACAGCCATCTTGGGCTACACAGTGAGTTTAAGGCTAGCCTGACCTGCATAGTGAAATCATGTCCACAAAGAGACAAAAAATAAAAAAAAAAAATTGAAAAAATGAAATCAATGGCAACATTCTTAGGAATACTGTATATTATGAAAGCATACATTGATACTCCTGATTTATTTCTAATAACTGCATTTGCATTTTTATTAAATATGAAATGTGTTGTAGCGCCAGCAAGATGGTTCAGCAGTCTAATATGCCTACTTACGAAATCTTAGGCAACCACGGTTCAATTCTCAGCACTACATGCTGTTCCAGCCCCACTCCCAGGGCAGGCTGAGCCGGGGAGTAAAAAAAAAAAAAAAAAAAAGAAATGTGTTGTATGCTAAGTCAAATTTAGGATAAATATAGGAAGTCACTGTTCTCCTTTTGATGAAGATATTGTTCTATTGATGATGTTCGTTATAGATTAGCAATGCTCTACTGAATGGATGCATTTATTATGTAGATCATTCAAATTTTAGATTTTATCCTGAGAAAGGAAGAGGGATGATGAAAATTATTGCGTGTCTGTTTCATTAATTCATCTGCAATTGTATTGTTTTGTAAGCCAATTTAATTTAGCAAGTAAAGTTGCAGGTAATTCTTGTAATTATTTCATAATTATGCGGAATAATACATGAGATGACAATCCAGTCTACTAGTACAGATATGCATAGACACTATTCAGGTAAATGCATCATTAATAGTTAATAACAGATACAGTAAGACAACAGTAAAT
Organism: Myocastor coypus; assembly: GCA_004027025.1. Lineage (NCBI taxonomy): Eukaryota > Metazoa > Chordata > Mammalia > Rodentia > Myocastoridae > Myocastor > Myocastor coypus. Next base: position 42,803 of record PVJA010005216.1, on the reverse strand, counting down.
CGCTTCTTAACCTTTGTGGTATTTTTGTTTCATTTTTCAGCGTTTTCTTATTTGACTTTTTTGTAGTTTTTGTTGCATTTTTTTTTTTTATGGGCATTCTGATGCTCATGTTTCTTCTTCTTTGTGATGTTATTTCTAGTTCATTTATGCAGTTCATTTAGTTCTTTATGGATTTATAGACAAAAATTTCCATATATAAAAGGAGATGTTTGCCTCCAAATTTCTTCATCAGTTTTGTTGACACATGCAGTTGTCTACAAATTAGCTCAGGCATTGGTACATAATTTGCCATGAAAGGATTTCTCATGCTGCTGCAAAGAGTTAAAGGTTTGGTTTAAATATATTTCTAGTACACAAAATTTTAAATAAATAATAACACTGAACTATATCATTGTTTCAATCATTGATTTAACTCAGTTATTGACACAATTATGATTTCTACTCACTCAGAAACAAAAGCAAAGTACTGTCTAAAATTTAACCTGGAATGGCTAAAATAGGAGAAACTTATCCAGCTGTCATTACTGATTTACACCCAAAGTATCATCTCTACTATTCTAGACAGCTTCTTGAGGTAGAGAAGTTGGCTATGGAAACCGCTAGCATCCCCTTTCAAATAAGCTAAAATTTATAGATCTCAAATAGAAGGAGTTATTAAGATTCAGTAAAGTGCAAATTTCTATTGGGTTCCTTCTTAGTTTAAAATACTGTTCCTGAATACAGGTCCTAGCAAGTGTCCTCTGAGAATCAACAGTGTGCTGTTATTCATTCTGAGGTGCCTCAGTAAGTGTTATCCCACATTGTAAAAAATTCCAGAACAATTTTAATGTTCTCTAAAATTCAAACTCAAGCATCTCTTCTTTGTGAATCATTCTGTGACAGTTTTCCTTCATCATTGGTTAGTTACAACAGCACACGTAAGCACTGATGAGCTTATTTTTTTTTCTCCTGAGATCTTTAATACTTAGTTCATGTATTAAAAGACTTCAGTGCATATAGAACATGCGTATAGCTTTATACATTTACATTTTAAATTTAACCACTTATGAGACCAATTATCAAAGGCAGAATGACCCAAAATTCCACTTTATTTGTTAACATTTATAAGAAAACAACAGGAACTTAAAACTGAAGATTATATCAAACTTATACAAATCAGTATAAGATTCATATAACTGAAATGACATCCAGCTGAGCAAAGCTTGGGATAGTCAATATGCAAATGAACTGCTCAAGCAATGCTTGGGATAAACTGCCAAGTGGTGGGCTGAGGAGATATCTCAGTAGCATAAGCACTTGCCGGGCAAATACCAGCTCCTTAGTTCAATTTCTGGTACTACTAAATAAATAAATAAATAAATAAATAAATAAATAAATAAATAAATAAACTGCTAAGTGGTTAAAAGATTTTCAGAAGAAATATAATATTTTATCTGTGTGTAAAATATCAGTTGTTAGGGGGCCAGGGAGATATCTCCGTGGCACAAGTGCCTGCCTGCCAAGTGCAAGGTCATGAATTTGAACCCTAGTCCCACAAAAAAATATAAATAAATACATAAGTAAATAAATAAATAAATAAATAAATAAATAAAATATCAGTCATTAGTATGAGTGAGGGTTTAAATATAGCCTTTTATTATAATTTCTTCACTATTTATTCAACATGAAATTATATACTGCACTCTAATTTACTTAATGGCTATTTCCCTTAATATGAAACATAATGTTCTTTCAAATCTCTTAAGTATGACTTTATTCAGTCATGAACACAGCATGTCTGTTACTACTAGAAAAAATATGTATATGCACTTTGGAATATGTCACTGGGTCATGTCAGAGGAAGAAATCAAGATTGTAGGCACAGAGGTATTTTATAGTCTTACTCAAAAAGTACCAGTGCATTTGGCTTAGCAAAAGGCAAGTCGCTCGCATAAGGAAGCAACCTGGATCCACAGCAATATTTGCAACAAGTTGCATTATATTGCTATAGATTCCTTGGAAAAAATAAAAATTCAAGCAGCCATGCATATTTTCCAAGTTCACAATTTGTAATTATGAAACATACATTTTATTTTTATTCTCTGTCTAAGTAGTTTTTTCCTGAAAGTTCACAAATCCTATGGAGAATATGTCATGATGGACCATGGACTTGAATTCACAACCTCATAAGGGAATGAACAATTTTATGCCCTGAAAAATTGACTTCTCTTCTGGAAATGACATGTGGCAAATCCTTTTTTTGAAAATACAGTGCTCCTGGCTATATGTTGAACAGATTTTCATTGAAATTCATGACAACTTAGGAAAAACTTGTGCATAAAGTACAGAATAATCAGTTGATAGAACACAGAATTTAAGCAATGAAAGCTTAAGCAATCTCGATGCTTCTTTCTATTTAAATTGAAATTTTAGGGGCTGGGGAGACAGTTCCTTGGCACAAGTACAAGGTCGTGAGTTCAAACACCAGTCCCACAATAAATAAATAAATAAATAAATAGCAAAGAAAAAATAGGGAAGTTATTTTGAAACGGGCATAGAAAGTACACAACAGAGAAATATAGCTCTCAAGGACCCTCGTATAGCCATACTGGTTTCATTAATAGTGTCAAATGTGCTAGAGTTATTCAGCAGAGTGTCACCAGAGCTGGGTGCGTTCACCAATGTACAGGCAGCTTAGGTCACCTGTGTGTGTGTGCCTTCTCTGACCCAACTGAAGCCTAGGGCTGTCAATGTTGTAATTTATTCCAAAATTTACTTCTTTGGGGAAATAAACCAATAAATAACTGTTTGCTTTGGGCTATTCTTGCAAATGAACTGCGCAATAAATCATTTTTCCTCTGAAGCACCAGTGCAGACAGTTGTCATTCAAAAGCAATTTAAGTTTCACTTTTTTTTTTTTTTTTTTACAATAGTTCTTAACTTTATTTATTTATGTTATGGCCAGATCAGCCTGCCCTGGGCATGATGTTGCTGCAGCCTGTGGTGCTTGCTGAGGGTCTTAGTGGCGGTCCCTGAGGTTGCCTAAGCTCCCCTAAGCAGGTGCTTTAGACCGCTGAGCTAGCTCACCAGGCCAACTTAAGCTTTACTTTAAGGTTCTCGTCTCTGTGTAACTAAGTCAGCGTTGCTTTGCATGAGCTTTACCAATTTGAATCGCTTGCACTATCAAAGACCATGTGATCTCAGACTCCTATCTCTTATAAAAATATCTCAACATTACTTCGTATAAGGTGGTATAAGGTGACATAAGCTGAACTATTAATTTAGCTTGCTTTAATTAATCTGCTTTAGTTAGATTTTTGAGGATTTAATAGTTCACAAGGAATCCCAATTTAAGAATCAGTCCAAGCTTCCTTTTCATAGTTGTTCAATATTTTTGAACACAGAAAGTGCTTTTTTTTTTTTTTTTTTTTAATCTGAGGCTTTAAAATCATCTCTAATCAGCATGGTACAATGAGTTTGTTTTGCTCTCAGATTTATTGTGTTTTTTTTTTTTTTTTTCACCAGTTTCTTGCATTCTGCTTATTTTGATTCTTGAGAAAGAGACATGCTTTTGAGGAATATTTTTGTTAGGCTTTGTACTTAGTAAGACCAGTATGGGTTATTTAAAATGTTGCACATTTTTTTTTCTTCTATTTTCTCACCACATTTTTCTCTAAGCTCATAAAAAGCAGTTCATGAACAAAAGAAGAGCCATGGTCCTAAAACGCTGGTGTCCTCTTTCACCCTAAGTAGTGATGAGTTCGGAAGATCCTGTTGAAACTGCATCTTCATAGAAAACGTTTTGCTTTGAGGACTCTATAAGAATTTTGATGTTCTTCCTGTGTGTGTGTGTGTGTGTGTGTGTGTGTGTGTGTGTGTGTGTGTGTGTGTGTTTATGTGTATTTGTGTGCAGGGTCTCATTATACAGCTCCGACTCTCAGTGAACCTCCTGTTTCCTGCCTCCCAAGTGCTGGGATTACAGGTGTGAGCCACCACACCCGACTCTCTTCTTTGGTTTGATTGTGTACTGCCTATGAATGTCTATGTGGGAGAGGTCTCCTCTCTAAAACTTCTGTCTTTTTGAAAATGTAGACTTACTGGATGCACTTAATGGATCTGAATAGCATATCCCTGAGTAAGATACATCTGAAGTGCTGTCTGTTCACCCACCATTGCCTGAATCTCATGAGTTTACCCTAGTTTAGATTGACAATTTTTGTAGGTAGCTGGCTTTTCTTTGCATATGTCCATATAGCAACTACATCTAATGTGTGTCTAGTTTTGAGGTACTGACTATAGGGATCCAATTATAAGAAAAATTATTTGACAAGACTATTAGCATGATAATTGGGCAGGAAAAAAAAGCAAATATCTAAGTTTCTGACTTTTTTTTATAATTACACAAGCACTCTAGAAATAAATCAGATTCCAAGTTTTGTTCCTCAAAATATTGTAGAAATGAATTCCTATAGGCAATGAAATAAAAACAAGTGAATAGTCTGAAAATCTGTCACGGTTACTGCATTTTCTCTTCAACGTTGACTGGTAAAACTGCTTTTCCTCTCATAGTTCTCGAACTCTTCCTGTTTTCTACTTGTAACATTTTTCTTAATTTCATCTGGTTTTAAATATCTAAAAGATCACCAGTTTCCTAAAATTAAAACATTTTAGTATACAGAATACGCATTTTTATAGTTTAGACTTTGTGCTGAACTAAACAGAAATCCATTTTCAAATGTACTCCAACACCTAAACGAAGCTCAATAAAATGTGCAGAGAAATTTAAAGTGCTCCCAACAACAAAGAAACCACAAGTCCTTGTCAGCTGGAAAAAAGGCAGAATGGACAAATTCTGAAAGTGACATAACAAAATGTAAAATGCAGTAAAAATCGAGGGACTTAAATATCTGTAGTTGATATCTGGCACCACGGTTTTTTTTTTTTCTCATTAAAAATGCATTAAAGGACAATTTGGTCCTTTGCAAAAACAGGTAATGAATGAGGAGGTTTCATGTGAGAGTGAACATGGCGTTCATTCTTTCACCTCGAAAGCACCCAAAAGAAAATCTGATGGATATCACTTTAAGTTTGATGACCAACAAGATAACAGAAAATTACCCTAACTTACATTCCCTATTTCTTGATGTTAGCACATTATTCACATTGTGGCTGTCTCCAATAATTCTTCTCTATCTCCTGCTTGACACCAAAGCCCTCACCCACAGGGGCATAACTAAGAAACATTCCGCTATTCCTCTGTGACATCCTGGCACTGATTTACTAGCAATAAATCTCTTTCACAAAGGTGATTCACACATTCAGTGTTCCTTTTGAAATCCTTGAAGATTCAGTCCTATATTTCGTACATAATTAAGTACTAAATACACACTGAATTTCAGATATTCACAAGGCAACAGGCTGTTTCCATGCTGAAATTCAACTGAATGTTATTTTCTTTTATTTATATTTATTTATTTATTTATTTATTTATTTATTTATTTATTTATTTATTTGGTAGAGGAACCACCCCAAGATTTCCCTAGTACTGGGATTACAGGCGGGAGCCACTACAACCGGTGTTGAGGCTGGCTCAGCTCAGGGCCAGCATAGTATGTGATACCGGAGATCAAACCTGTGTCCTTGTACTTGCCAGGTAGATGCTAAGACTTCCAAGCTATCTGCTCAGCCCTCAACTGAACAAGTAATAATTCCTTAGAAAACCAGTATGATCTTTGACCCTCAAAATGTTAAAGGGTTTATTTTATTTATTTTTTTTTATTTTATTATTATTATTATTATTATTTTTTTTTTTTTTTTTGCAGTACTGAGGATTGAATTCATGACCTTGTATTTGCCAGGCAAAAAAAGTTAAAATTTAAAAAATTGATTGTTGAAAACCTAGTACCACAAACATTAAACACACACAAGCATTTTTTTTCTTATTTATTCTGTGAAGACATAGATTTTTGTCTTAGGACATGAGATGAAAAAGACAAGTCAGCCCTCATGACTTATGATACACAATTTTAATTGTATGGAATTTTCTTTGTTATAATCAGAAAATAGTTAAAATTATAGATGTGACTCCTATTTTCCTAATTGTGTGATAGACAAATGTAATATGTCACTGTTGTAGTGACAATAATTTTATTCTTTGAGATGTTTTGCATGACTATGATAACATAATTTTGCCACATTGTAATTAATTGAATGGTATTACCTATTAAATAAATCACTTTGATGATATTTTCAGGCAGAAATTGCACTGATGAAGCATTATTTTGCAATGAACCTGTACATATTAATCAATCTCATCACTGGACATAAGTGAAAAAAATGTGGAAATACACAGAAAATACCTAACAGATTGTGAGTTCTGTTTTCACAGACATTCAAAAGCAATGTTGCAGCCTTATATGCATTCTTATTGTGTTAGAACATGAAACCAAATTCAGAATAATGGAAATTGGGACAGTGAGATAGCTCAGTTGAACATGACCCTGCTTGTCCAGCCCAGATTCAATCCCTGGCACCACTGCAGGAGTGCTGAGCAGGATACTGAGGCCAGATGTGGTGGCCCATGCCTGTAATCCCAGTTCTGGGGAGGCTGAGAAAGGAGGATTACTGTGAGTCTGATTGGCATAGTGAGACCCTGTACCAAATCCAGAAAACAGAAGAAAAGAATAGGAACTTAAATTAAATAACATTCAGTTTTTAATTTCACCTCTCTAAAATATATTTTCTGCTCATTTTTTTTTTTTTTTTGCATTTTTTTCCCATTCTGACTGACTGGTTCGCCAATTATGAAAATCTTAAAAGCACCATGCAGCAAATTAGACATGTCCTGAAAACGTCGGTCCTTGAAAAAGAACTTGCAAGACAGACTCTTTACCTTTTGAAGAAGCCATTGTGTGAGTAAGAAATAAACTTCCATTTTCTTAAAATCTATATGCTGCTTTGTCTAGTTCATCTAGCTGTTTGCATTATTCTAAACAATAGCAAAATAATGTGATTTTTTTCCTGCCGTTACAATGCTTACAGTAGCCCCACTAAATTAGCCTTAAAGAATCAAAAAGCTACCTTCAACCTCTCAAGATTAGAAGGTTGAGAATTTGAGTCTAGAGTGACAAAATCATTGCTGAAATTGTCTTTAAAATTATTTGTAAATGTAATCAAATGTTTATGGAACTTTACCAATAGGAAACTCATCTGGAAAAGCTTTAATATCAGTGTCCATTTGCTGAGATACTCTGCTTTGTAACATATTGCAGAAAGGACATCAGGTCAGACAAGAACAAGCCAAGTGTCCTCGGGGAAATAAATTAAATCAAGTTCACCTTCTCAGTTTTAGAATTATTGACATTTCATACCAGAAAATTCTACTTTTTTTTTTTATTATGGCCAGTTCAGCCTGCCCTCAGGGATGGAGCTGACACAGCTGGTGGTGCCAGGCTTCAAACTATGGTCCCTATGGTTGCCTAAGCTTTCCTAAGCAGGCACTTTAGACCACTGAACCATCTTGCCAGTCCCCATACCAGAAAATTCCATATTGCCAAAAACTGTCTTTTCTATCATTGGCTGTTTAGCCATATCTCTAGCATCTACCACATGTCAGTGGCATTATTATTCAGTTATCATAACAAAAATATCTCTAAACATATTTATAAGTGCACTGTGATGAGGTTTCATCCTGTTTGTAAGTCTTTTTTAAAGATGAAGTCTAAGGGACCAGGGGGATAACTCAGGGGCACAAGTGCCTGCCTGGTAAGGGCAAGGTCCTGCGTTCAATCCCCGGATCCATAAAGAAAGAAAGAAAGAAAGAAAGAAAGAAAGAAAGAAAGATGAAGTCTAGAAAAGCTCTCAATGTGCATTGTCATGATAGCTGATTCTATATAGACTGGGTTAAAATGCTTCCAGGATTAAAGCTTAATGTGTTTTTAATCAAATAAAGAATCACAACTTGGAGGCAGAAAATACTGATTGAAGAATTATTTTCCTTCTCAAGTCTTTAATACCAAAAGACCTCAAAACTTTCTGCAATTTACCTTGTTGGTTGCAAATTACATCTAACAATAGAAATCTACTGAGCTCCTGCACTAGTTTTTGGCTGCTTCTTTTCCACTATTAGGGACATGAACTAACGTCGGCATTGCAGGCCATGGCCTGGGATGAAGCCAGGGAAGCTGCAAAGAATAAATTATGATGAGATGTGGAAAAAGAAGTAATCGCTTAGCAAAGGGAATTAGCCTTGCTTTTCTGTTTCTTGACAGCTGAGCTAACACAGGAAACAAGTGCCTCGCTCCTTTTTAGTTCTTTGCATGTTTTGACTGTGTCAGCTGAAAGTTCTTCAAGTGAATTTTCTCTGAAAAATCAGACACTCATCCCCAATTTGGTTTTCTGTGGCAAGAATTCTTAGCTGTGGGGGAAAAGAACAGCTATGTGGTCAGATAGCTGTGTGGTTCCTCTTAGCGACTGTCTTTTCCCCAAGATGGCATGCACTTTTTCCAGCACATATTATTTTTCAAAAAAATTACTTTCCCCAGTTTTATAGACAGATAGCTAGTTTCTGAAACATGGACTTCAGTTTCTCGAAAATAAGCACCACATGCCCCTACTAATCTGAAAAAGTAGCTACCGGTTGTTTTCTGAGCGAGTTATCTCACAGCGTGGCTGGTTTCATGTACAGTAGAAGCAATATTTTGTTTTTCCTATTATTGTGCACAGAATGTAACAGAGTAAAACTCTGGTGTGTGCGTGTGTGTAAAATGAGATATAACATTACACTCAAGAGAAAAAAAAATCAGTAAACCCTCCAGTAAATAAACCAGAAATAGTACTTTCCCAGTACTATTTCTTCTCAGTTGGAGAACCAGGACAGGTAAGAATTGCTATCTGTTTCACCACAAATGCACACACACACACACACACACACACACACACACACACACACACACACACACAAAGCATACAATTATAATGTGACCGAAATATTCAGTAAATATTTGAGCTTTTAAAAAATGACAGTAGGGGGCCAGGGAGATAGTTCTGTGGCACAAGTGCCTGCCTGGCAAGTGCAAGGTCACGAGTTTGAACCCCGGTCCAGGAAAAAAAAAGACAATAAAGTCATCTTGCTATTAATTCCCCTCCAAAGTACCCGACTCACTTTGATGGAATATCTTCCCATTACCCTCACCACTTTGTGAGCCATTTCTAGAAATCCTCTTCTGGTGTCTTCACAGTGTCGAAAACGGTATGGTGAATACCACCAGTGAAAACACCATGATGTCTTCTTCAAACAATTTACTCACTGGATTTGACATTGTGGGAACTTTGGTTCTTCTCTAAAGTCAAAACAGCATAAAAAGTAAATTTTTCAAATAGACTCAAAACACTAAGTCAGCTTTTAGAGTATCATTCAAAGAAACTATTCAAATCAAAGGACATACTGTGGTGAGGGAAAGGGGAGAACAAGAGAGGAAAAGAAATGGAAAAAGGAAAAATATACGCAAGATAACTAAGACAGTTACACAACCACTTTCTCTTAGTTCACTGAAAAGGAAGTTTTGGGCAGATATGGCTTGGAGAGAGTATCATGCCTATATCTTTTACTCTGAATAACTACTATAAAGATGATGATATACATTTTATGAATTATTGTAACTCTTCTACTAATCTATTTTGAAATTTTGTTTTATGCTTACTCTTTCTTTTTTCTCTATAAAATAAAAATAAATAGGTCATGGACTCTAGCTCAGTGTCACTGGCAAAGTCCTGAGTTTGAGTTGCAGTTCCAACAAACAGATAGATAAATAGATAAATACTATAGACAAAATAATTAAGCACAACCAGGAAGCAAGACTCTCAAAACTACTTCAAAGTATTTATGAGACTGGGGATTATTTGGCTCAGTGGCAAGGCCTGCCTGGTAAACTCAAGGTCTTGAGTTCAAGTATCATTACAAACAAAACAAAACAAACAAACAAACAAAAAAACTAAAAGTTTAAAAAAATTGATGGGATAATTATATTTGACTTGAGGAGAGAATATTTGAGGAGGGATTAATCGCAATGTGTCTTTCAGTGTAATACATATGAAAGTAAACTTTCACCATATTTATGATCATTCTTTTTATACTACGACACAGGCACTCACACCTACTTTGTAAGGTGTAGTACACCACAAAATGCCATTTGTCACCTGATATCATTGTCATCAAATTCTTTCTAATACAACAGATCTCTACATATATTATTTTGAGTGGAATATACATTAATGATGCTCTGCTCTTGTCTGAATTGTGCATCTTCATCACTTAAAAGAGCACTTAAGGTTGAGTACATACTCACCAAGTGCCTATTGACTGTGTAAGTTGATTTTGAAGTTGGCAAGGACGTGGATGGGAGGTATGGCACAACCATCACCTTGCAGAAGATCATCTTTATTAACACTATTTTATATTTTCAACACAAGAACTCCACACATACCACCGAGCCACTTGTTATCAAAGCAAAACTAATTTTACTAAAGCTCACTGAGCCAAGGAATCAGAGCTCCTTGACAGATTTTCACAGTGTTTCGAAATGAAGGACAGAGGAACATCTGGCTTGGCTGTGTAATCGCTCAAGAGATTTCAGTGACCCTTCCAAGGACAGTAACTGACTGAAACTGGAAATTTTTTTGAGCAAAAAGTTTACTGCGGAGAGCTGCGGAAAGGTTAGGATGTAGAAGGAGATTCGTGTAAGTCAGCTACTGATACGTAAGCTCTTTGCTATGTTGGTTATGGGTAAGTGGTTTTACAGAGAGTTCCTGAGCCACACAATTTATTTAGTGTTTCATGATCTTTTCTTTGTGGGACAAAAAAATTTACAGAAAATAGAAAAGTAAAGAACACCCAAAAAAAGTAAAAGCAAGAGAAAAGAAAGAAAGCAAAGAGGACAGTAAGAAAGCTCCATCGGCACGGATGGTTTCCTGCCTCCTATCCCTGCTTCTCCGACCTTTGCTAGAGCAAACGCCAGCAGCGTCTGTCTACTTTGCCAGTTCAGATTTCACAGATGGGTAACAAGATGACAGCAGATCATGTTTCTGTGTGGAATTATTCAACCACAGATTAATGAAAGTCTTCCTTTCTTTTTGAACATCTATTAGAATAGTTAAGGAAGCAGCATTTGAACCTTGCTAAGTAAACCAGACCCAAAAGTTCTAGACATCATATCTGATATCAATGGTTTTTTTCTGTTTTTTTTTTTTTTTTCATCTGGGGGTTCCCACATGAACCAATTTGGAGAGGAAATTATTATGAGTATTTCTAGTATATCTGGAAAGTAGTATTTCAGTGCGTGATGGGCCCTAGTTTCAGTTTGACAGCCCTGGAGATTCCTCGGCAGGAATGGCTGTCACCTCTTTCTATACAGGAAATCACTACTGATCCATGACGTCGAACAGTGCTGAGTATTTATTCTGAGAAGTTTTTGTTTGCTTGTTTGTTTGGGGGCTGTCTCAAGCTGATTTAATGGTGGGGGTGGGGATCAAACCACTCTCCCCTGTGCCTGACAGGCATTCCTGCACAGGCACTTTATTTTATTTTATTTTATTTTTGTGGGACCAGGGTTCAAACTCACGACCTTGCACTTGCCCAGCAGGCACTTGTGCCTCGGAGCTATCTCCCCAGCCCTGCACAGGCACTTTAACAACTGAGCTAACCCAAAAGCCTCTAAGTATTTATTCTGTTTAAACAATGGAGGACAGAAATTCAGGACTAGCTTGTTAAGACATGTGATTCTTGGCACAGGTTGGTTGAGAGGTTACAGTTGATGAATTGGCCAGGACTAAAATTGATTTAAAATCCACTGGGTGACCCATCCACTTGTCAGGTGGTAATTTATGCAGGTGTGGAGAACTTCGCACAGATTGTAAGTTACATGATGTAGGTGTTGACTTTGAGTGGATCACCTCATCTCCCTCAGCATGCACCTGAGCACAGTACTCCAGGAGGTCTTCACAGCAGTGCGGCTGGATTGCTGTGGACTATATATCTCAGTGAGCCCAAATAGGGGAAATAGAAGATGTCACAAACTGTCAAATCCAACAGACTCTGTCAGTTGCAATGACACTTCACAGGTCAATGTGGGAAGAAATATATATATATATATATATATATATATATATATATATGTGTGTGTGTGTGTGTGTGTGTGTGTGTGTGTGTGTGTGTGTGTGTAAGTATGTATATGAATGAATGACAGATGTGAAGTTCACAGCTGTTTGATAACTGGCTATCATGGGACAATTTCTCATTTTACCTTGTTTTATAATTTACTAAGCTATTTTCTGGAATTTCATGGGAATATTAAATAGCTCACTAACCTCTAAATATATGTGATGATAGTATCTTTATCGTAACATGAACACTGCAATACTGGAAAGGTCAATACCAAAGCTCTCTGACTTAAACATTTGACTCCTCATTCAAATTGTTTCTTGAAATTTTTTCAGAGGCAGAGTATGAATAAGCAGTTCATACTGAAATCATTATTTAAAGACCAGGCTCTCCTTGAACTTGAGGAGTTCCTCCTGCCTCAGCCTCCTGAATGCTGGAATTATAGGCATGCCCCACCACAGCCTGCCTCTCTCATTATTTCTTCTTCAATTTAAATGTAATTGGTACAGGGTCTCTCTAGGCAGCTTGGACTGATAGTGGTCCTCCTATCTCAGCCTCCCTAGCTCTGGGATTGCTGGCATGCACCACCATGCCTGGTCTTGGAGGCCAGCTAAGTGAGCCTGGGGGTGGAGCTGCGGCCAACACGTGGTGGTGAGGATGGAGCAGGTGTTTGTTCTGCGGAGCTATCTCACCGGACCCTCCTCACTGATTCTTGGTGAAGGAGTTCTTAGACATTATTTGTTTTCTGGCACATTGCAAAGTGATAATTTACAGGAATTTCTTGATTTTCACACCTTTTAAATTGTGTGAGAGAGCAAGGTGCTGGGTGACAGAAAAAATCTTTTTGGCATTCTTCCCCGGTTAAGCTTTCAAAGCATTCAAATCTGGATGGGAGGTTCATATCTCCTTTTTTATTTTATTTTATTTTATTTTATTTATTTATTTTTTTATCTTTTTTGAGACAGGGTCTTGTTATGCAGTTCAGGCTGGCCTTGAGCTCACTTTTGTAGCCCAGGCTGGTCTCGAACTCGTACCGATCCTCCTGCCTCAGCCTCCCAGCCTCAGCTGGAATTACAGGCGTGTGCCACCATGCCCGGCTTTTTCTGCTTTTTAAAATCAAACAATTTAGTACAATTTGTTGGTGCTTTTGTTTTATTTTTATTATTTAAGGATATAAAAATAATGGAAGCATTCCCTGATATCTACTTTTGGCATTATAATGCTTGCATTAATTGTTTTGTGTATAACTTTTCTAAGGCTATTATAAAAATCACTGCATAGCTGGTGGTTTGACACAAGAGACATTGTTTGGTCCAACAGTTCTCCAAGTTAAAAGTCCAACATGGGCCCTCTGGGATCAACATCAGCAGGTTAGTAATGCTACACTCTTCATGTGATAAAAATAAATTAATATTTCCCACTACCAGACAAAAACTCTCATCTTTGCCTAATGGCCCTTGTCCTGGTTAGCAATCAAAAGCCACAAAATGTGTTTTAAACAATATACATTTATTTCTCACATTTCAGAAGTCTTTCTGGTCCCACATAAAGTACTAGCAAGTTTGGTAGAAGATGGCCACTCCTGGGTGGCAAAGGGTGACTTCTAGTGCCCCCTTTGGTGTCCAGGATACATGCACGGAGAAAGGGCGGGGAGGGGAGGGAGAGGGCAGAAGTAAAAGCAATAGCAGAGAGATGCCTATTGCTAAGGACAGGGTCTCATCCTAAGGGCAACGCCCTCATGACATCATCTACAGTTTATGACACCCAAAGGCCCTGTTTCCTGATAGCACCACTGTCCTTCAGTGTATGCATTTTGCTGGGCAAACAACATTCAGGTCATAGAAGTGAACTTTTTCCATTCTTTTGCCAACAGAGTCAAGTTGTTCCTCACACAATATTACTTTGACTTCAGTCTGTCTTCTATTTTGCCTCACCAAGAACATGCAGCAAAGTTTAGTCACATAAAAATCTGCAACAATATCCTCACTTAAAAGCTCTTAACTTTAGTCACTTCAGGATTTTTTTTTGGGGGGGGGTCTTTTTGGGACAGGGTCTCACTGTGCAGTTCAGGCTGGCCTTGAGCTCACTTTTGTAGCCCAGGCTGGTCTCGAACTCGCACGGATCCTCCTGCCTCCGCCTCCCAAGTGCTGGGATTACAGGCATGCGCCACCGCGCCCAGCTAGTCACTTCGGTTATTGCTGTACTGTCAGATAAATGTTTATTTTAACAAAACAAAAAAGGGTAATAAGAGAGAATAAGAGAAAAGGAAAAATGCCATAGGATTGATCTGCTATAATTTTGTATGTAGTTAGATTTCTAAATTGATGTGTAAAAATGCACAACTGGTTTTATCACATTTTATAGGGATTTATAAGCATACCAGTGATTGATGGAAAATACCAGTTGCAGATTAAGTGCAAGTCATTTGATATTCAGAAAGACAGAGATGTTAGGCTCAAATTCCTATGTAATAAAGTAATAATATCACTAACCTTCTCTTCTGGAGAGTTAGCAACTTAATTTTGCAGACCAAAAAAATCAGAAGAAAAAAAAAAGGGCTCCAAGAATAGCCAATATTTTGTCCCTATCCCTTTAAGGTCAGTGAGGACTGAGGACATAACAAGATGTAGTATGCCCAAGGAGAGTCATCTATAGAGAAGACATTATCTCAGGCTTTCACAGACAGCAAATTGGTCAAGCAATGCCCGTGACTCATCCTGATGGCTGACACAGACAACAGTACCACAAAGCCCTGTACATGGTTTCAGGGTAAATCCTGAGGAGATTTAATCGACCTTGGGAGATTAAAAAAAAAAAAAATCATGCTTTGTTTTGTAGGTCTTGCTTTAACTTGGCTTTTGCTATCCAGCCGAAAAGTTTAACCATGAGGCATAAAAAATAAAGCCAGATAGGTATACTGAGCTGTAAAAGGCTCAACTAGAGAGGTTCCAATGTTACCAGCTCTGTTGATAACCCACTACTGTTATAGAACACTGGACTATGCCGTTTACTCCTGGTCCTGGGGATCAAACTCAGGAGCGTGTGCTTGCCAGCCACTTGCTTATGCTGCCGAGCCATCAGGCTCTAGAAACAATGTATGTAATATAAACAATCTGATAACTTAATAAGTGGTTACGATTTCTTCACAAAGCATGCCATATCTCCTATCTTCAGGGCATACCTATGTTTTTCAAGAGCTATAACAAATGTATTCTCTGTAAGTAATTTAATAATGTATACTAATAGTTACTATAACTTTTAAAGGGAAAACCAAATAGTCATGCTCTTAATAGGTACGGTAATAACAGATAACATGAATTATAAAGATGGATTGGCAACCTCAACTTAGTACTGAAATTAATTTGAAAATGATTTATTACTTTTACAATTACTTTTATAAGACACAGGGCCAGAATGATGAAATAATATGTATTGTATGACATAAGTAATTATAACAATGTAGAATTTTAAAAGCACAATTATATATTAATTTTAACATTAGTTTCACCAATACTATGCAACTTAGGATATTATTGTCGTAGTATATATTATAGTAAGCCCCTGACTTAAGAATATTTTGACTGCAGACTCTCACAGATACCAAGGAAATTCTCCTTAATTGTATTAATAGATGGAGCCCGTGAGATAGGTCAGCAGTCTAAAGTGCCTGCTTAGGCAAGCTTAGTCAGAATCAGGGTACAGCAGTTTGACGCTCAGCACTGCATGCTGTGTCAGCTCTGAAGGTGCAATGAGCTGGCCAGAAAAAAAAAAAAATGTCTTAATAGATGGGAACACATTGTGCACAGGCTCACCCATCTGCCGGACTGTGTCACAGTTGTGCTGATGTGTGTTTACTGTGCCGTGTGACAGGTGTAGACAGTGCTCACTAACAGCCCAAGATGCCCAGAAGTGGTGATGTGGAGCTGTGATGGCTGCACCTAGATGTTCCCTGAAAGATGTCTGCAGTCCTAAGTGGGGCGTTTTTGGAGGTGGCTGGATCTAGGATGTGTGACTTTGGGATTGATTCACTGGGCAATACTAGGCACAAGGGTCACTAGGATTTTTAAGCTAAGTTTATCAGTGCATCTTAGATATAAATAATAATCATATTCATCATAAGGAATTGGTATTTGTACATGATATATTTTGGGGTATTTTTAGAAATGATACATAATTTTATTAAATTAAATAGTAAGAATTTGACCATGGTTTTATTACATGATATCTTCAAATTATTTGATTAGATTACCAGATATATACATGCAAAATCAGAAAAAAGAAAAAATTCAAACATTAACTACTCCTTTCAATAGACCAGCAGATATCGAGAGTACACAAAAGTACAGTTATCCATGCTCGTGTACACATATATGTAGCTTCTGTCTTTTCTTTTATCCTTTTCCTCATCCTAGTTTTTCCTTCCCACTGAACAGATCTTTCCTTTTCATATTACCCATCATACCTTTCAGATTTTATGTACTCTTTCTGGTTCTCACACCAGCTTTACAACGCAGTGTTTGCACACATGGTCTGACTTATTTCATTGACCAGTATGGTCTCTACTTACAACTGTTTACCTATAAATTCTTGAAGCCAATAATAAGGAAGCTACTGTTAATCTCTTTGAATATGCTTGCGTTTATTTGTTTTGAAGATTTTTCAGGGAGTGGAAGATGAAGTAAAGGGTGATGTAAAGTCCCTTATTGGGAAGTACTTACATAGAGCATTTCCTTCTTTTATAAACTTTAAATTATCTCTGGCTTACTAATAATGTCTTTTTTTTTTTTTTTTTTGTCTTTTTGAGACAGGGTCTGGCTATGCAGTTGAGGCTGGCCTTAAGCTCACTTTTGTAGCCCAGGCTGGTCTCGAACTCGCACCAATCCTCCTGCCTCAGCCTCCCGAGTGCTGGCATTACAGGTGTGCACCACCATGCCCGGCTCTAATAATGTCTTACTAATGTAATTATTATACTATGTGCTTCAGGAGAAAATTAGAAGAAAATGTCTTACATGTTCATTATAAATGCAATTTCTAAAAGTATTTTTCATCCACAGTTGATTAAAATTACTATGCAGCATCTAGGAATACAGAGGGTCAATATTCTTTCATTTGTAAAGGGGGATACCAGTATGCCTCAATTTAAGTGTTATGTCAAGGCCCACAGTATATTTGCTCAGAATTTGAAGCTTAGCTGTGTCTACATATCGTATCATATATCCCTCCATCAGTGGTTCCAGAATTTCATCAGAATTACCTAAAGTTCTTCTTGTGATACAGATTGCTCAGTAGGTTTGAGAAAGACCTGAAAGTTTACACTTGTACTACGTTTCTCTAGGATATCACCATTGCTGGAATGGAATTACACTTTGAGAAAATCATACCTTATTCATTAAACATTGAAAGAAAAAAATACAAGCCCTTACACAATCCACCAAGCCGTCCTTTTATACTCAGTTATTCTTCCAATAATAATTTACTCCATGGAAATTCATGTAGAATTTATGTCCTTAATGACAATATCATTTCTAAATACTTGGTTGTTTGTATCTTTCATTACTAAGACCCACTGCTTGCCTTGGCACGTGATATATTTTCATGACTTTTTTATTCCAATTCCTCCTCCTTGCTTCACACATTTCCCCTTCCTTATTAACAAAGCAATGCTTGCATTTTATCATTTTTTAAATCTTAGTTTTCACTTTTCCCTTTGTTATGGTTTCTGTTTTGGTGTCAATCCAATGTCTCATGTAGTCTTTGGGGCAGGATTCTATGGTTTGTGACTAAGTCGTGACCCAATGCTAGAATAATGGAAGTGAGTGCTACACCCGCCCTGGGGTGGACGGCCTGAACACAGCATAAAAAAGAGAGAAAGGCTTCCTAGCTGTGCAAGCCCCTGCCCCTCCCATTTCACTTTTGCTGTTTTGCTGTTTTGCACTGTCATGAACTGCTGCCCTCTTCTATGTGCCACTCTGCCTCGGAGCCAGACAAATATGGACTGAAACCTCCACTAACTGCAGCTTAAATAAACTTTCGTTTTCTTTATTTTGAGTGTCACGTATTTTGTCCCAGCAAGGAGAGAAAAAGTAACTAAGCCACTGTTCCTTTCTTGTCTCCTTCCTATATTCTACGACATTTCACCTTCTGAAGAATTTCTTCCCATTTCGAAATATCTGTTGTACATTTTGCTCATTATTTACTCTGTCAGTATCATGTACTAGTGAGATAATGTGATGCTTATACATAGAAATCCAGTTTCTACTAGTTAAGAATATGGTCTTAGGCTGGGACGATAACTCAGTGGAAGAAGTGCTTGCCTGGCAAGAACAAGGTCCTGAATTGGGTCCCTGATGCTGCCAAAAATAAACAAACAAACAAATAAATAAATAGTATGATCAGAAATCATATCCATTTATCTAGAATGTATCGTTTATCTTCCTTTATGGAACAGTAGTACTCCACTTCATTATGCATTTCATGACTGATGGGCATTTGGTCCATTTTTAAATTTTACCTATTACAAACTGCGCTGCGCTGCTATATACATGAATATATATATATATATATATATATATATATATATATATATAGTTTTTTATTGTGGTATGTTGTTTTGAAATTTACTGGGAAAATACTTTGAAAGGGAAGACCTAGGCCAAATGGCACCTCTAGTCCTAAATTTATTTAGGTACATCCACACTGATTTCCCTTGTGTCTATATTCCCACCAACAACTGTGAAGGATTGCAAGAGAAATCACTAACAAAGTGAAAAGTGAACCCAAAATGGCAAAGAAATCTGCTATTTATCCTTGAGACAAGGGGCTGTATTTACTATATACATAAAGAATTGAAAAGAAATCATAACCCCAAATTTAATGACTCAATTTGTATTTTGCCATTTTCACAAATTAGTTATGATTTTATGTTTGGGTCAACTTATTTTAAAAGACACTTCTTGTGAATGAATCCCTTATGAATGTTCTCCCAGAATAAAACTCATTTGTAAGATGGGGAGTTACTATAGTAATTATGATTTAATAAATAAGTTATATAGATATATATGCCTATTATTTACAACATTAAAACTTGCAAACAGATAAAAATTGCACAAAATGTAGCCAGTTAGCATCATGTCTTATTTGCACATTCAGATTAATTTTGAGAAATCCTTTAAACTGTCATCACTAAAATATCATAAATGAACTGAATTGCAACACTGTAATGTTACAGGTGTCTAGGGTTTTGAATTGATATAACAGTTACCTTCTAATGATATTAGCTGGTTAATTAGGAAAAATGTATCACCAAAGACCAACATTGCCAAAAGTCAAATTTCTACAACAAAGAAAGGAAAATAATTTCATGGGAGTAGAATTAGCTGAGGCTCAAAGTCTCCCATTCCTCTCTGTATCCTTCCTCTCCTTACTCAGCATGGAAGTTTTTCCTTAGCTTTCTCTATTGACAGGCAAGGCATGAGTGAAGCCAAGAGGAATGACTGGCTTCTTAGGTGAAGTTCCCCTCCACTTCTAACTGTTAAGTTCTACCGGTGAGCACCACATGCCACTACGAGAAGAATTTTCAAATCCAGAATGATTGACTACATCATTTTCTACCTTGTAAAACATTCCTTCATGGAATTAAATTCTACAGAAATTGTAGAGTTGAAATGCAAGGACTAAGTCTCAGATAGCACATGATTTTAATCTCTTCAATATAACTTTGGCCTTGTTGAGGTAAACACCGTACTTTTCATATTTTTTGGTATTTTTATAGTGAAACTGCTAAGTTGAAAGAGCTAACACTATCTGAAAAGCTCCACATGTAACACTGACTGACAACCATTTGAGGAAGTCAGACAGCCAATAAATCATTTGGAGCTACGCACCTTCCCCAACGCCCCGTACAAGAGCTTTGCCATGTCAAACCATTTGTTCCACTGAACTGCACACATTAGTCTGGCTATTGGGATAGTCAGTGAAACTAATTGATTTGACAATAATCCCATAAAGTTAACTATAACCTTACAGAAATATGCATTTTCAGGACAGATCTGGTTCACACATAAACCCAGTTGTTCACATTAAAGGTATGTTTTTGTCCTGATTTATGCACGAAGCATGTGAATTTCTGGAACTGCACAAATAGAATTAGTTCTTCTTGAATTTCTGAACTTTAATAATTTGGTTGAGGATTTTGAAGGGTGCAGTTTTAAAAATTAGCTTAAAAGGAAAGGATTTCAATCTTTGGAAGAGTAAAACAGGCAAGCACTCTGTGATCGATATATGTTCCTCTCCAGTGAAGGGACTCTCTTCAACTGTGAGCAATACCACAGGGAAGTTCAAATGTCAGTCTTTTCAAAGTTATTTCAGTATATGAGTTATGGTGTCTAGAGTTGGAAGTTCCTGGAACAGTTAGCATCAAAGCATAGATGAAGACGGCTCCCACATCATGGAGAGTTTGTCACAAATGGGATGCCTTAGACAGGTCCTTAATGTCCACATTTGATGCTGAATATACATGTTCTAAACCTTTCGTGAAAATAATGGTAGAAGGAGAGGAAATCATTTACTTTTATTATTAAGATATTGTTCTTAATGATGAGGTTAAAATGGTGAGCTCTAGCATTTCTGTTAGTTCTGTGCTGCAAAGTTTTCTTCTGTTAAAACTTTAAATGACCTGTTAATTGTGTAAACTCATGGGATAGTTTGTGATATTTTCATACATATTCACAAAGCATAATAAACAAAATTTCCACATCATAGTGTGCTCTGTATTTCTAAAGCACTTTGCCCTGTGAGTGTGGGCATTAATGAATATGGAGAATATAAACGTGGGTGGAGCATAATGAAAATTAGTGTTCTGTGTATCTCCTTCCCTGAAGTGTAATTTGCTCACTGAATTTCCACCCTCCACCCCCAGCTAAAATTTTTCAGTAGATGATTGGTAAATTCTGGGTAGCGAGAAGATAACTTAATATCCTGCAATGAGACAAGAGATGACATTATTTTTATTTTCCAATTAGAGTTTATAATCTACTTAAAGAAAATATACATATATCTAGAGAAAACCATGTATAACAAACATCACCAGTGTTTATTGCAGTGGTGAATAAGTCAAGTCACAAAGAAGAAATGAATATAGATTAGCAGCATTATGTAAATGCATGTGGTCTTTAGGAATTCACATTGTTTTGAAAGTATTAAAATAACTCCACATATATACAGAGCTCATATACTTGGTTATTGTTTTAAAATAGTTTTCAAAAATATTTCTATGTGCAACGAGTTATACAATTATCTTGTTTATTCACTCATTTTTTTTTTTATGGCCGGCTCAGCCCACCCTGAGGGCAGGGCTGGCGCAGCATGTGGTGCCGGGGATCGAACCGAGGTCCCTGAAGCTGCCCAAGCTTTCCCAAGCAGGGGCTTTAGACCACTGAGCCATCCCACCGGGCCCCCAATTATCTTGTTTAAATGAAAGTATTTAGAATAGTGCAGTATAAAATTACATTGTGGCGTGTAATTATTTCTGTTCTTAGAACACACATAATGAATGGTAATTATTATTGTTTTCCATAAACATGAATTTCAGGGGTGTTATGTGATCCTGAAGAATACGGATGATTTACTAGTAAAGTAAATTGAAGATACTGTTTTTTTTATCTTTTCTGTATTCCAAAAGCGTATTGACAGTCTAGTCAGAAGGGAGTAAAGATCGCACAATGTGTCAAGACGAAAATTTTTCTCACCTAGTTTTCTAAAGCAATTTTCTAAAGAAAATGTTAGAAAATATGTCCGTGTTTATGTAGTACTCACAGCTCAGGCGTGGGCTGCATCCCATTATTCCTTTATAACGTCGTCCCTTCATCAACATTGTGGTTGCCCACGAATAATACTTTAACATTATGCACCCTCCACCCACTCCACCAGGGAAAGTGTTTTTATGGGACTTAGGAGGTTTCCCTAAAAAACCATGGCCCTGATTTTCTAAAAAATCTTTCTTCATAGAGAACTTACTGTGGTCTGCAATTATGCCGTGAAGAAAAATGAAGGAGCCTGTTCTTATATTTTGGTATAGTCTTGCAACTTCTTAGGAAAGTTTTTATCAGGTGATGGATGCAAACGAACAGTTCTTTTGCTGTAGATCACTAAAGCCCTCTTAAAGTGAGCTACAACTCCGGTCTTCTAAAACAGACAAGCAAAATAAGCATGCATTTTTAAAAGAACTTCTCAAAGAGATATGTGCTGGCCCTGAAATTGGAGTCCTCTTGTCTGAGTCCTCTCAACAGAAGTATAGCACCACAATTCATTCAGGCTATGTTTTTTAAGAATTTTTTTTTTTTATTTTACATTAAAAACCTAAACTAAATTTCACTTGGTGAGAAGATAATAATACAAAGCTTACATGTTAACATACTAACTGATAGATAAGTCCATATTAATATATCTTTTAAAATGTACTCATTATTTGAATATTAACAAGTGACTGAAATGTAACTCTAAGAGGTCATAGTTCTTGCATGGAAGCACATATTAAATACAAATCATAGATTCTGTGTTTGCAAGTGAGATCTTTGTTCCTTGTGTTGACTGCTACTTACTGTAAATTAAATCTATGATAACAGTTTTGTAGGAGAAAATAAGTACTGAAATTTTAACACTACATAAACGTAATGCAAACAAATGTTCCTATTAATTACACGGAAAAATAACATGTGCTTATATTTCACGGATGGCAAACCATTATGTTTCAAGGTTTGTGTTAGCTCCAGTTTCTGTTCAGTTCCTTTGTGAGCTTTATTATTGAAACAGCAGACAGTTGAAGTAGGGATGATTGTACTCTATAATTAACTTTGGACTAGAATTGTTTCTTTGGTGTGTTTGTCACAGGACATCTCTACTAGATATCCAGATGATAGTGGACTACAATTTTCTATAGATAAACATTCCCAATATACTGCTAAGTTTCATAATATCTTGTCTTAATATGCTCAGCAATATACTTGATAAAAATGAAGAAGAAAGACCTACACTCAACATTAGTTTGAAAATTTCTTTTTTCTGGGTTGAGCATGTGTAGCGACACTGTGACCCTATCATATGTAAGTACATTTTTAGACAACTTACATTTTATAAGATCTAGTAAAAGCAGTATGATCAGGCCAAATTAACAAATCATGTTCCAAGAGAAATGTCTTTCAAAATGTTTGTAATAATAAGCACCAAAATCATAGCAATCTTTGAAAGATTGTGAGACATCTCCACCAGGAGCAGCCCCACAACCAACAGACAGGTAGAGTTAGAGGCAGGTGTTAGAACCTGTCTTCTTAGCTCAAAAGAGCAAAAGATTGTTCCAAGCTTTACTCGAAAACAGGAGACTGAGGAGTATCCCATTCTGGTGGAGGACAAAGCCACTTAGAAGGAGGATTTTAAAGGAGACTACAGATGCATAAATGAAGGGAACCTCTCACCCCCATCTGTTTGCTTATGTCAGCATTTTGCGACTATCTTTATCAATTTCACAGAGGAAATAGATGGTTAGAACCAGCAAGGGCTCCCTCACTGTGGAAATCATGATGTTGGGCACTTTTGTGACACTGAGCTTGATCACACCACAGAAGTGATGCGAATTTTGAAGTCACAAATGAATGAGACTATAAATGTCCTAAGTTTAGTTATATGGTGATGATTAATTATGCCAGCGTTTAGGGTTGTACCCACGGATGGACTGCATTCTGACTGAATTCAGCGCCTTCACCCTCACGACATGTTGTCTATTGTTTAATGGCCTTGGTAACCACTGGAATTAAAGAAGGCAGTAGCTCTTTGCCATTCAAATCCTCAGGGTTGTGGCCTTTTATATTGTTTACACAGATAGTAGGAAGGCAAAGCATGTCAGAACTCAAGGATCAGCACTGCTATATGTGAAAATTCATGATACATCATATGTAAATATTTTTAAATTAATTGTATTCCTTATGAAATCTTCATATTTATATAAGAATTTGATAGCAATGTCCCAATGCTTTGACCTGTATGAGATATAAATTTATAGTTACAACACAGTCATCAGAATTTAGCAGGAAACTTTATGAAACTTCAGGAGAAATAAATTCGGATGTTAAACCACTAGGAAAAACAATGTGCATCGCAATATTCTATGATGTTCTGACTCCCACAGCACCCAAATTGTAGCCAAATAATTTGCTTATAAATATCTATGTGCACAGTAGTCCTCCCATACATATTTTTCCTCCTATTATTTCTCTTCCCACTAGTAAACTATTGTCTGAAAATACTTCATGAACTACTACTTTTTTTTTGGGGGGGGAGGCAGGACCGAGGTTCAAACTCATGACCTTGAACTTGCTGAGTAAGCACTTGTGCCATGAAGCTATCTCCCTTGCCTCTAATGAACTACAACAGAAATAAACAATTCATAAATTTAAGGTTAATTCATGATCAAATCTTACAGGAGCCTGTTCCATCCCACCTGGGATACTCGATGACGTAATCCGGAGAATCCGCACTGTCTCTGCTTCTATGCTAGTCTCTCCATAGCAATCTCAGTTACCAGGTCAAAGCCTGCAGTACAAAGTGCTTGTGTTCCAGTGAGTTGCATTATGCTTAATAACACAAGAGCCTAAGAGTAGCGGTGCTAAGGGTTTGTAAATACCAAAGAGAATATAAATAGTACCTCCTCGTGGGAAAAAATACTCTAGGATATTTTGAAAGGGAAAACAGCTATGTTTTTATTGCAATATCTTGTTAAGAATTGTACTTTATAAACTGTATTGCTCTCTTCCTGCAATCTGTGTGAATATGTACAATCAACGCACTTACCTGTTCTCTAGGAGATTTGGAAAGTAACCTCTAGTCCCACGAATGAGGAGCAAGTACTGAATCTGACATGCTTTTGGTAAGATAGCTTGTCAGAGCTTAAGTTAAGACGTCACAGAACGGGCCACTGACATAGCTCAGCTGATGAAGCACCTGCTAAGATAAGCACAGGGAAGGGGATTCGATGCCCAGTACTGCCTACGATGCTGATCCAGCCCTAGGCCCACTAAGCTGGCAACAGAGTATGAACATGAGGTTATATGCCCCTAATCTCAATGCTTGGGAGGCTGAAAACAGGAGGATCACAATGAGTCTGAGCACCTTTGCAAGACCCTATGCCAAATACATAAATTAAAAAAAAAAAAAAGATGATGTCACAGAACAGTATTTTGCAAAATGGTTCTGGCTCTGATTATAATGGCTTGTACTGTTTGACTGCTTGTAAACACTGAATGCTATTTTTTTTTTTTTTTTGGTAGAAAATTCCGTGTTTTTATGGAATGCATAAGTTGTCAGCCCCCAGTGGGCTGAAGCTTGTTTGTCTCCACTGTGACGATAATGTCTCTTAATAAGTGTGCACAGTTGTGAGCCATACTCTGGTCTTTTAAAATAAGAGAGACTTTGGAGGATAATTATTTCAAAGGCAGTAGCCCTTTGTCAAAAAGAGAAAACATAACCACATTTATCTATAGGTGAAAGTTCTCCTAAAAAAAGATAAAAGTCTGATCCATTGAGTGCATATTCCTCTAGACTTTATTTTGTTTTCAAATAGAAATTA
This sequence comes from Myocastor coypus, assembly GCA_004027025.1. Taxonomy (NCBI): domain Eukaryota; kingdom Metazoa; phylum Chordata; class Mammalia; order Rodentia; family Myocastoridae; genus Myocastor; species Myocastor coypus. Next base: position 17,052 of record PVJA010005216.1, on the reverse strand, counting down.
TGACAGCAAATCACAAAAGGATTTTATTTTAAAATGATTATGATTTTAATATGATGTTGAATAAATATTTATCAACAAAATACATATATTTTAAACAACAATCTTAAACTTATTCAGGTCATATTAATAATATTATTTTAGGTTAATAAAACTTCAAACTTGAAAAAACATTGGGCAGGCTGGGGAGATAATTTGGTGGTGTAAACACCTTCCTGGCACACACAAAGACCACCTGGCGTTTGATCACCTGTACTCTGTGTCATGCCCATCTCAGAATCCCAGGTGTACTGTGGGATCCACCAAAACCTTGTCTGGTATTGTACACCTGTTATCCCAGCAGTGGGAAGGCTGAGGTAGGAGGATCACTATGAGTCTGAGTTGTGTATTGAGACCTTGTACCAAAAAAAAAAAAAAAAAAAAGGAAAGAAAAGAAAATGAAAAGAAAAAATAATTCATTGAGCACTGAAACAATTCCATGATATTAATATACTTTTGATCCAAATAATTTTTCAACTTTCAACTTTTGTAACATTGCCATAATGTAGCTTATTTGTTTATTTTTATTTTAAAGAGAAGATAAAAAGAAAGAGTTCATCAGGTTGACTTCGTACAATGAACCTTGATAGTAAAGAGTAACTTTGATAGTAAACTTTGATGATTAGAGCATTCAGTGTTTCTTGAGTAGTTCCTGAGTTTGATTGTCTCAGATTTCTGTAACAAAGGTTCTGTAACTGATGTGGTATTTAAAGCTTTTGTGTTATACTAGGCCTTGTCGTGAATCTGCAGACAAGCTAACAATATTTTTACTTGCAATGATACTTGACACAAATCTTAAACACAACAAAAACGAGTTGCTCACTTGTCCTTGTGTATGTCTCGCCTTCTCCAAAGTGTCGGTTCTTTAGGTGTAAACAGCAGTCTCTTTCACCACAGGTAACAGGAGACTGAGATAGAGTGGGTCAGGCCTCTTCCTGTGGTGATGAAGATGAACAGAAGAGCCGAGTTTGTGTCTCAGCCCTTGACCTCTTAGTACTACTTTTTATTGAGACAGAAAGAACAGTTACAGTCTGTAGATGGAAGCTTCTTTTTCTTCTACATTTATACTTCTGTATTTATCTTCTTTATTTATATCTTTCCCTCCTACTCTCTAGTTTTCCTCATAAAGCAGCTGCTCTTCTTACATTATAAAACATTCTTCCTGGTAGGCTACTTTAAGCCAAAATGTATTTTCCATCTACAGAATATTTACTTATATTTGTCAATTTTAAATATGACTTCATGGGGCCAGGGAGATAGTTCAGGGGCACAAGTGCCTGCCTGGCAAGTGCAAGGTCCTGAGTTGGATCCCTGGTTCCCCCCATTCTCCTCTCCCCTAAAAAAAAGACTTCATGATTTTGAAATGTGAGAATCCTCTAGAAAGAAAAGTTTAAAAATCAATAAAGGTTAACATACTCTCAAATGAAACTTTTACCAAGTATAGTTAAACCCAGTCTCCAATCCTTATATCTCATGGTGGCACGAAAATATTATCTTTCAAGTATTATCTTTCAGGTTTTTTATACTTCATCTTGTAAATTTCTTTGTTCTATGAACTTTCACTAACATATACACCTTTAATTTTTGAATTACCTAATTTTGCTTCTACTGGAAAACATACACTCTCTCTCTTCCTGCAGATCAATTAGTTCTTCATTAGAACAATGCTGAAAACTTAAGGTCACAAATGGAGGTATTTAAAAGTGGTACAGTTGTTTTGTTTTCTTGTCTCTTTATTGTCTTTTTTTCTTCTTCAATTATTTTTAATGAGTGGAAAGCAAAAATGCGTAACAGAGGAGCCAATCCATGGGTTTAGAATTTTGAAAAGTAACACATGAAAAACAGTTTATGGAGAGAACAATGGGAGATCATGAATGTTTTAATATTCAACTTCTTTTTAGTCACTGCACATCTATCTTGGCAAGGTAGATATTGCTAAACCACCAGGCTGATTTTTCTCATGATAAACAATGGTATAAAATATTCATTATTCAAAAATGTGTATGTATGGTCCAAGGAGATAGCTCAGTAGAATGAGAACTTGCCTGGTAAGTGCAAGGTCCTGAAGTCAATCCCAAGTACTGAATGTGTGTGTGTGTGTGTGTGTGTGTGTGTGTGTGTGTGTGTGTATACTGTACTCTTGATGGGCAAAAATTATCCAGCACACCACACAGAAAATACCTTCCTTAAGGATTTTTGCATATAAAATTCTTTAAAGAGACCTGCAGAAGAATGATTACCTCTCATTAAGTGAGTACATGGCTTTAATTCTAAGGGAGCTGATTTAATGTCGTGATGTAACCGTTATCATATCTCATTTAGAGCTAATTACAGAATCCTAACTGCAGAGATAAAAGGTAATAGAAAATGTACAGCATGTGTACAGGACATAGTCTACTGGAAAATTGAAACAAGTTCCAAGTACACAGTTAGATATAAAAGATACAGATCCAAGAGACTGAAATGAGCTCATTGTTTGGGAGATGGCATTTTCTAAGTTTTACATGATCAATTTGATAATTTTTGATGCTGTAACATTGGGGAAAATATAGCTAATATTTGAAAAAGTTCCCAAAGAAAAAACAGTTACTGGCCGGGCGTGGTGGCGCACACCTGTAATCCCAGCTCTCAAGAGGCTGAGGCAGGAGGATCGGTGCAAGTTCAAGACCAGCTGGGGCTACAAAAGTGAGCTCAAGGCCAGCCAGAATTGCATAATGAGTTCCTGTCTCAAAAAGACAAAAAAGAAAAGAAAAGAAAAAACAGTTACTGTCTCCTGATTGCGTATTAAAATCCACCAGAAAGAATTGTCCCAAACTATAAGTTTTAGTCATATATCCAGTACAAAGCATTTTATTTCTTTTTTTTTTTTTTTTACAAGTACAATTAAATCTGCACCACCACAGGTATATCCCAAAGCAGGGAAAATAGAATTTGACATTTTAAACATTTTTAAGTTTGCATTTTGACCCTGAACACATGTGTTATATTATAAAAGTTTCTAATTGAAGATGATTATGCTTTACAATCAGAAATTGAGGTAGGAGATTAGGGGATGGGTAGCCGACTGGATAACCAGGCACGTCCTGACAAATATGGCCAGCCATTCCATGTGGCTGACACCATGGGCGGAGCAGTCTGTGAGGGCCTGAGTCTGAAGGGTGAAGCAGCGTGGGAAGGAAAGCAGCCTCACACGATGCAGGCTTCTTAGTCTCAGGGTGACCTGCCCGAGTATTCTCCTTGACCGCTTTCTTTTCTTATCTTTATTTTTTTAAACTTAAATAAATGTTAAACGTGTATATTCATTGCTCTTTATGCCTTATTCTTTGAATGGGGCAGGAAAAAACCTAAATGGCATCATTGGCCTACCTCTAACAGAATGAGTATTCATGGAGGACATAGGAAATAAAAATTTGACTTCGCTGTATGTTGATAAATGTAGAAATAGATCATTGTACAAGCAAGAACAAGGAAAGTATAACTGATTACATGTAATAAAAATAGCATGTGCTTGTATATCTACTACACTGTTAGCATTATACTTCACTGATACGGACTCTATTTTTTGCAGATTGTAAGTATAGTTTTTCAATATTTTACAAATGATCTTCCTTGAAAAGTCTTGTCAACCTAGACAAGATTTTGGAAATTTTAAGAAAAAGGTTCAACTGCAAATATACCTAGTTTCGGAAAACAGGATTTTTCTACCACACGGTACAAAATTCTATTGGTCTGGGCACTGCCTCAATTTTAGAATCCCATGAATGGAATGCAACTGTCACACAGGTGTGTCTATATCCTGTCTCTGTGTTCTCCCAGAAACCCACGGGGTCACAGAGCTTTTCCAGATTGGCTGAAGTAAAGTGTGTGATGCTGGAAGTCAGGATGTGTCCATCAGCCCACGTCTTAGCTTGGCCTGATTCTGGCTGACACCAAGGGCGATAGTCTACACCGGCCCTAGGCTCAGCAGCCTGCATAGAGTGCTAGGGACAGAAGGAGCCTTGTCTTCTCCTTGTGCTGCTTTTGCTGACTTCTTTTTGCTTTGAACTGTTGCCTCTCTGCCAAGCTTCCCTATCCTATTGGATGCTGACTGATACTGCTATCAGCTGAGAGCTTTCCTCCCTCCCTGAAATTTGAGCATGAAATCTTTTGTCTCAGCAATGAGAAGGAAAAAAAAAAGTTATATATATATATATATATATATATATATGTATATAGTGAATTAAAGGTACAACAAGATCTAAGTAAAATCATTTCAGCTATTGTTACTTTTTATACAGTGGCTATCTTTATTGCATCATGAAAGACATAAACTATCCATAAAGGATTCTAGGTCCTTCTGTACATGTTTATGAAATATTATTTTTAAGGTCCTACTGTATATCAAATTACCTAAGTTTTCTAATAAGATAATAAACTTCCCATTTTAAAACATCTGGAAACAATGCAATATGGTAGTATATAAACTTGTCCACAAAAGTTTGGATTTTTCTGTGGTTTTACATGTTTACTTTCATAAACTACCTGAAAAACCACCAAAAAGAACTTTTAGAATAGAATGAAGTGCCAAATGTTATACTGCTTTTCCTGCTTTTACCGGTCGTTTTCTTCAAAAGAGCATATTTATCTATTTTGAAGTCAGCATTTTAGCTTGGAAAGCTTTGGCACAGAATTTAATTTACTATTCTTTGGCAATAAATTGGAGAGATATTCTAGTTTTTTTATTTCAAGGCACATAAAATTTTCATTTTGTTCCTGATTAAAATTATAATGAAACCCCAGGAAGAAAAATAAATATGAGGTATAATTAACAAAAAAAATAACTTTCTCTTGGACAGTTTCTCTCTTATAGCAATAAATAATAAAATTTGATTATTATTTAATATTTTTGGACACACTGGATCCAATTCTATTATATCTGAAGTACAATATAATTATATTGTACTATGGTTTGCTAAATACAATTTCATATGGTAAATACTGTCCTGTATTCTTCAAAATATCATTGATCAAGATGCATTCCATAGACTTAAATATAAGATAGGATATAAATCTAACAGAACAAATATTTTTTTTACTTATAAATATACTAAATATTAGTGCATCTCATGTCTGATTAAATATTAAAAGTTTTGAATATTCATTGACTGGCTTTTAGAATTTACTATCCTAACATTGTACCATGTTTTTGCTGTGAACTCTTTATCTATTTTATCAGTACAAGGATTATCTGTCAATAGGAGTCAAAATATTCTTTAAATTTGTATGTTTACATCATTAATGTCATAGAATCTATTTAAGTCCAATATTAATTCTGGATAAAATTAAAGTATTTCTACAAAATATCATTAGTGACTTGCAGTCTTCTCTGGTTGTTAAGTTATAACAAAAAGTCCTTTACTTTCTAAACTTTAATAATGAAGGAAAATGATAGTAGAAGGTAACTTACTTACACTTTGAACTTTCCTTATAATTTTTATGCACAAAGACAATAACATTTTATGCATTATTGTGACTATGTCATTAGATTTACAATCATTGTATTAGTAGGTATGTCTTTTCATCTATAAATTTAAAAACATGATATGCTTCTCAGATACAAAATTATGTTGCAATGTGTTCAGATTTCAATATGTTCAGCTATAGTAATGTGAATTAAAATGTGACGAATGATCTAAGTTTTAAAATAAATATATATTATTTTTTTTGTCTTTTTGAGACAGGGTCTCGCTATGCAGTTCAGGCTGGCCTTGTGCTCACTTTTGTAGCCCAGGCTGGTCTTGAACTCGCACCAATCCTCCTGCCTCAGCCTCCCGAGTGCTGGAATTACAGGTATGGGCCACCACGCCCAGCAATATACTTTAAAAAAAGTGCTAATTGAGAATGATCACAGACTCACAGAGATGGCTAGGTGGAACTCAGGTGGACTAGTCCATGAAGAGGACCTCAGACCTGTAGCATAGAGGCAACAGGACGGGACTCAGGTGAACTAGCCATCCTGATGACCCCAGACTAGCAGTGCGGAGACTACTTGCTGGAACAAAGATGCACTGATCCACCTGGAGGACTCCAAGTACATGGCAGGGAGTTGACTGGAGGGAACTCAAGGGAAGTGGTTCACATTTAAATTCCCAATTTACAACCTGTTTTATTATATAAATGGTCTCTGATCTTATGTTCTAAAGTGCAAAACCATTATTTAGCAAAGCTTGTCAATTTCTAAATGTCACTTGATCTTGCTATTATTCCTAAATATACAACTGAAACTAGGATATCATATGCCTTAATCATTTGTTCTCCCTTGGGGAATAATATTAGGAAGTGTTTGGGTAAAAACCTCACATAGACCTATAAAGAATGACAGAGAACAGTGTCAAATGGAAACCAATATTCCTCTCTCAATAAGGAAGAAGGCAACATATCTTGGGATAGACACCAACCAAGACTCTCTAACACTCAGAAGCTATACCTGAAGAATAGACTCCTTATAGAGTTGTTCTGATAGTGCTAGAGCTACCTATGAAATTATCACAGAAATCAAAATAGAGAGCTCTTTTAGAAGTAGAAAAATGACAAGACGAAGTAGTAAAATGAAATGAGAAACATATTTGATTCAACAGGAAATTCATAGGCTAAAAGTCAAAGGATGAAAAGTAATATGCCAAAGAGCTTAGGAAAAAAAAAAAAAAAAAACAGGGATAACTATTCTGCTTGAAGACAATGTGAACTTCAATGTAAGAATGACATATTGAGATAGAGAAGAGTCCTATGTAATTGTTAGGGGAAAGCTACAAGAGAAAGAGATAAAAATCGTAAATTTATATGCATGAGCTATGCGAATACCTAACAATATGAGGAAATTCTAAAGGATGAGATAAAATCAAATAACCAATAACACAATATTAATAGGGGATTAACAATCCATTATTTCAAAGAGGTCAACTATACAAAAAAATTAGCAAGGAGGGAACAGAGGAATCAAACATTTAAACAAAGGAACCTAGTGAACATTTACCAAGTATTCCACCCAACAACATATGAATACACGTTCTTTTCGGTTGCACTTGGGACATTGCATAAATTAGGACACCTAATAGTCTATAGATCATGCTTATGTAAATGAAAGAAAGCTGAAATTATCTTCTGAATATTCTGCAACCACAGTGCAATGGGAAGTAAATAACATACGAAAGTACAAAAAAAAAAAATTCCATAAACATAGGGAATTAAGTAATACCCTCCTCAGCAACAAATGGATTACAGGTAATATTAAATAAGAAATTAAACAATACCTACAGGCCAACAAAATTTCAAACACAAATGACCAGTATTTGTGGGATGCAATGAAATCAGTTCTCAGAGAGAAATTTACAGAGGTGATTTCACACATTAGGAAAGCAACAAGAACAAATAAATACTTTAATGACGCCCCTCAAACTTGTAGAAAAATAAGAGCAAACCAATCCCAAAGCCCAAAGACAGGAGGAAACTTATAAAGATCAGAGGAGAAATTAATCCAATCGAAATAAAGCAGAAAAATAAAGGACTAATGAAACAAAGTGTTGGTTCTTTGAAAGATTAAGCAAAATTGATAATTCCCTCACCACCTTGGCGAAGAAAGAAAGAAAAAAACCCTCAAATGCAAGCCATAAGGAATGAAAAGGGGATGGGCCTCACAACAGGTCTAAAGCACCTGTTTAGGAAAGCTTAGGCAACTGCAGACACCACTGCTCAAACTCCAGCTGCACCAGTCCCACCCCCAGGACAGGCTGAGCTGGCCATAAAAAAAATAACAATAAGTAAAGAATAAGTACATAAAAAATGAATGAAAGGGGTGAAATTAAGATCCATCAATATCTACTTTGAAAATCTTTCTCTCACAGGACAGTTAACAGAAAAATTAGACAGATTTACAGACAGGTACAAGTTACCAAAATTAAATCAAGAAGATCCAAAATCTCTGAATAACACACTATCCAACAATGAATTTGGAAATGTAATAAAAACATTTACCATAAATAAAGGCCATATCTTCTTGGATTCACAGCTGAATTCTATAAGAAATTTAGACAAGATTTAATCCCAACATTCCTCGAACTCTTCAATGAAATTGAAAAGAAAACAATACTTCCTGATTCATTTCTGGAGGCAATTATTACACTAATACCAAAAATGGAGCAAGCCCCAACCAAAAAAAGATAACTACAGGCCAATTTATCTCATGATCATAACTGCAAAAATACTCAATAAAATATTAGCAAATAGAATACACTAAATTATCAGGAAGTTTATACACCATGAGCAGGTTAAATTCATCCCAGTTATGCAAGGATGTTTGAACAAGCAAACCTATAAATCTAACATATCATTTATTTTTATTTTATATTTTTTCTTGTTTCAGAACTTTTGTTTGGTTATTTATTTATTTTTATGGCCGGCTCAGCCTGCCCTAAGGGCAGGGCTGGCGCAGCATGTGGTGCCAGGGATCGAACTGCGGTCCCTGCAGCATCTAAGCTTTCCTAAGAAGGCACTTTAGACCACTGAGCCATCCTGCTGGGCCGTAACATATCATTTCAACAGAACCAAATACAAAAAACACATTATCATTCCAATAGATGTAGAAACAGCTTTTGACAAAGTCCAACATTCATTCATGATGAAATCCAACAGAAAACAGGAATGAAGGCCAGTGCTTCAATCTGATAAAACCATCTGTGTCAAGTCAACAGTCAGTATCACTATCAGCAATCTTCTTGAATATATTTCTGTAAACACTAGTCACAGCCTTTAGATTATAAAGAGAAATACAAAATTAAGAATTGGAAATGAATAAATTAAACTATTATTTTCCTCAGGTGACATGATACTCTACATGGAAAGCCCCCTCCAAAAAAATAAACTCCACCAGGGGATTCCTAGAATTAATAAATAAATTTAGCAGTATAGCAGGACAATAAGTCCACATCCTACAATCAATATCATTCCTATATACAGACATCAAACTCAGTAAAAGAGAAATTACAGAAACAACACCTTTCACAGCAGCATCTAAAAATATGAAAAAACCTATGAACTGATCTAAGAAGAAAGTAAAAGATGTATACAAGGAAAATCACAATACTCAGAAAAAATAATCAAATAAGATTTCAGAAAATGGAAAGATATCCCTGGAATTTGCATGGGAAGAACCAACATTGTGAAAATGGCTAGATTTCCAATATTTTTGTACAGATTTAGTGCAATCTTCATTGAAATAAAATCAGCTTACCACAGAGATCTAGAGAAAGCATTCATAAAATTTATTTGGTGCCAGAAAAGACCTAGAGCAGTGGGTGCAATCCTGGGCAACAAAGACAAGGCAGGAAGCATTATAATCCCTGACTTCTAGTTGTGCTATAAGATAATATGATAAAATGAAGCTGATGGGCTGGGGAGACCGTCTAAGCATCTTCCTGGCAAATGCAAGGATCTGGCTTTAGTCTACAGTACAATATGCTGTGCTGGCCCCAGAACCCTTGGTGTCCCAAGCCAGCCACTGAAGCTGGGTGTAGTGGTGCATGCCTGTAATCCCAGCAATAGGGAGGCTGAGACAGGAGGATCATTATGAGGCTGAGCACCAAGTAAACGAATAAAAATGATCTTGCTATTGGCAAAAACACAAACTTCTGAATCAATGGAATAGACTAGAAGATGAAGACTCAACTATAAACACACTCAGCCACCTTGTTTTAAACAAAGGGGTCAAATAGGTTCACAGAATGAAAGATAGCCTTTTTCACAAATGATGGTGCATATAGAGGCTTTCCATTTACCAAAATTTTAACCTAGATCTAGAACTATGCCATGCACTAAACTAAAGCCAAAATGGATTAGACAATGCTGGCCTCACCCCTGTGGAACACTGAGACAGCAATTGAGACTGGGCGTGGTGGTGTGTGCCTGTAACCCCAGCTCTTGGAAGGTTGTAAACAGGTGGATCCTTATGAGTCAGATCTATTAGTGAGACACTGAGCACTCTGTAGACCCTTTGCTAAAAATACAAATAAATAAATAAATACATAAATAAATAAATTGATGATTTCTACTTAAACATTAACACAGAAACTAAATATACTGTAAGATAAAACACATGAAATCCTTGAAGACACAGGAGTAGGCAAAGAGTCCACGAACAAAAACCAAACTTAGTGATAACTCCTTCATAGCATTACTTACTGGTAACTCCTCTTATTGTTATACAGATTTAATGAAATCCCAATCAAAATAACACCAGCATACTTTATTTAGAAGTTTTGGCACATCAAAAAAATCACTAACAGATTGACAAGACAGCCCACAAATTGAGAAAAATAATTTTAACCAGTAATTACTCAGACAAAGGAATTCAATCTATAATATATATATATATATATATATATATGTATATATATGAAAATAATCAGTACCCTAAAATGTGAAGACCCAATCCATAAAAGGACAACTGATCTGAATTCACCCTTCTCAGAGGAAAAAAAAAATCAACCAGTACTTGAAAAATGTTTCATAGCACTGATCATTTGAGAAATGTAAATTAAAACAACACTGAGATTATATTTCATTCCAGAAAGAATAGCTGACATAAAGAAGCCAGCCAATAACAAATTTTGAGAGGTTTTTGGGAAAAGAGACCACTTTTCCTCCATTGGTGGCAATGTAGACTGGTGCAAGCCTTGTAAAAATTAGTGTGGAAACTTCTCAAATTCTGGGATTAGAAGTGTCATTTAGGGCTGGGGAAACAGCTCAGTAGAATAAGTGCTTGCCTGGCAAGCGCAAGGGCCTGAGTTCAATCCCCGGTTGTGCCAAAACAAAACAAAACAAAGAAAGAAGTGTCATTTAACGCAGGTATTTATTTTCCTTTTTTTTATTTTTTCAGGAAAACTGGAAACATACCACAGTGATACCTGTACATTCATGTTCTTAGCAGTTGTGTAATTTGTCATTGCTAAATCTTGGAAACAACCCAAATGCTTGTCAATTGAGGAATTAATAATAATAATAATAATAATAATAATAATAATAATAAAGATTTGCTATATTTATACAGTGGAGTATTACTCAACTATAAAGAAACATAAGTTAAAGGCTGCTACAAGTAAATGGATGCAACTAGAGCCTTTAATCTTCAGTGAAATAAATTAGAACCACTTTTTTTAAAATGGCGCACGCCTGTAATCCCAGCACTTGGGAGGCTGAGGCAGGAGGAATGGTGCGAGTTCGAGACCAGCCTGGGCTACAAAAGTGAGCTCAGGACCAGCCTCAACTGCATAGCGAGACCCTGTCTCAAAAAGACAAAAAAAAAAATAAATAAATAAATAAAATAAAATGTCCATTTCATCTTTTCTTTCTTTCTTTCTTTCTTTCTTTCTTTCTTTCTTTCTTTTTTTAGGGCCTCACTACTGAGTCATAGTGATCCTCCTATTTGTACCTCCCAAGGGCTGGGATTACAGACGCATGCCACCACGCCCAGTCTTGCCGGCTCAGGGCGCTCTAGAGCGGGGCCAGCGCGGCACGAGGGGCCAGGAACCGAACCCTGGGCCCTGAGCTTCCTCTAAGCAAGTGCTAAATCGGCTGAGCTATACCGCCAGCCCTAGACACACATTTTTAAACATTGTGTCATCTGCATAGTGTAAGAAGCTCGAAGAATAAATAAAATCTGAAAGGCATGATAGACGCAGTAAGTGGAAAGAAGCTGAACAATAAACAAGTGAGATGAGGCAAAGGAGAAAAAATAGGAAACATTAAGGTGAAAAACATGCAAATATGTACATAGGATAGCTGAGATGATTCTCCTACTAATTTCTATCAGTTTTCTGAAAGTAGCAGCTAGTACTTAAATTATTACCTTACTCATTTTATATACTAATATCGGTAATCTGAGCAACCGCGCCGAAGCTGAAAATGTGCTGCGTAGCAACCGCTGTTGCATACCTTTCATTTTGTTTTCTCTGGGATTTTGTTTGTTTTGTTTTAAACATGTGTCATTTCTCATGTTTTATCTACTATGTTTATATTCTTCAAAATAAATGAAAAGAATAAAACTGTGAAGGTTTACAGAAAGGAAGAATCAATGTTTTAACTATTTGATCAATTTTACTTGACTTATTGGTTGTCTGAGCAACAAATTTGATGACAGTGATATGTAATATAACAGGCATTGTTTATTTTCTGTTCTTGTTGTGAAATTTTATGCCACTTTTATTGTCTTATTGTACTCTATTTTTTTTTTCCCAGAACCAGGGACTAAACTAAGGCCCCTGCACTTTCCATGTAAGCACTTATTCTATGGAGCTATGTCCCCAGCCCCAGTGCGCTGTTTTTTGTCTTTGTTCTTATTTCATGTTATAAGAGAAATACTAGTAAATGGTAAAATTAGGTGAGTAAACATATTAGTTTATGTTTCTATAAATGTTTATAGCATTACTTTTTCAGGTAAATTAAGTCAGAAACCATAAATTTCTTTTGCTCTTTTGTATCTCAGAATAGAAATTTACTGGGTTATTAATATAAATATTCAATCTTTATCTATATGCCTGCCTGATCATGGTAATCTATGAAACATGAGTACTCATGCTGTAGTAATTTACATTCCTTATTTTACTTTTCCTTTTTTTAATTTTTTCTGTATTTAGTTCAGTGTCTACAGGGTCTCACTATGTAGCTTGCACTCATAGTGATTCTCCTGTTCTCAGCCTCCCAAGGGCTGGGGTTACAGGTGTGTGCCAACATGCCGGGTCTCAATTACTGTGTCAGCACACTCCAGGGTCAAGGCCAGCTAATCCAAGGGAAACAAGCCCAGGAAACTGTGCTCTGCCTAAGGAAGTGCTTTCCTTTCCTTTTTCAATGAAGAAAAGTAGATACTATCATTCATATTCTGAACACTGTGCTCAACAGACATTTGATTAATTACAAGAAGGAAGCTTTAACGAAGCTGATGAACACATCGTCTTACCTATTTATTGAGAAATTGCATCTCAAAATATTTATTCACTCTCTAAAAGTTTATTATAATAGGAATTCAACAGTTTAGTGAAATTTTGCATTATTTCTAATGCTGTTCTTTATTAGTTTTAAAAAGTTTATTGTATGGGGCCCGGCAGGATGGCTCAGTGGTCTAAAGCACCTGCTTAAGAAAGCTTAGGCGGCTGCAAGAACCACGGGTCGATCCCTGGCACCACATGCTGCGCCAGTCCTGCCCTCAGGGCAAGCTGAGCCGGCCATAAAAATAAATAAACAAACAAACAAAAGTTCTGAAACAAGAAATAAAATAAAACGTTTATTGTAAACTGTGTAGACTAAGAATGGTAGTATAATCAGAAAAACGAATACAAAAAGGTCACTATCATGCATACATTTTAATTGTAAAATTTCTATTGTATTCTACTTTAAATTTGGAAAATAGTATCTGGAAAATTAAAGCTAATGACATGAACTTTTATCTTGTTCTTTTATAGACTGGTATTCTAAAATACAAGAAATAGAATGAGGCACTCAAGCTAGCTTAACCACAGAGGTTTTTGGTTATAATTTTCACTGTATGACTTTTACTTTTTAAACAATATAATTCATTACAAAGAACATCTAACTTACTTTTTGGCTGTATTAAAAAACGTTGCTATGTAAGTGTCCCTATATCTTTTCTCACTGATTTTGATTTATGTACATTTTAATGACCATTTTGCTCTATCAGGTGATTGTATAGAAAGTTAAAATATATCCAGTCAACAACCACATATTAAAGATTATTAAGCCGGGCATGGTGGCTCACGCCTGTAATCCCAGCACTTGGGAGGCTGAGGCAGGAGGATTGGTGCGACTTCGAGACCAGCCTGGGCTATAAAAGTGAGCTCAATGCCAGCTTCAACTGCATAAAGAGACCCTGCCTCAAAAAAACAAACAAAAAAAAAGATTATTAATATTAGTCAATGTTATGTATAATAATTTTGAGATAGTGACAGACCACAATATAAACTTGAAATCTCTCTGGAATGTCCTAAAATTTTTCCATCTAGATTTTCTTGTAAACTTAATTTACTCTAGAAGAGAATAACACTAAAATCTGTTCCCTCTTCTACATATTCAGACTGTGTTTCATGTAGTCTAAATATTCTCAGATAACATTATATTGCATGGAGAAATCTACATCTAATTATTCTGACAGGTGTGCTAGAGAAAAATGTAAAAAAAATAACACGTGAAATTCATATTGGCAGATTTACTATTGGGATCAAGTGCTTCATTAAATAAAAGGTTTCATTTCCGAAACCTAACTTACCACAATTTAATAGACATTAATGCATATCAGAGAATGTAAAAATACTCTTGCTTTAAATCTGATATAATTCTTGTAAGTTATATTGAACATGACTTTCTGTAAAACTATAAATATGATCAGAAGAGACTCAAACCAAATTAAGTTATATCAGCCATCAATTCATTCCTAAAGTGACATTGACAAGAAAAATGACTTATGAACTGTATAAATCTTATTCTGATAGCTATTGCTGTGGATAGTTCAGAAATTTTCTACTCAGAATTTTAGAGCAAGGCAGTACTCTTTATTTTATTAGTAATGTAGATACTGTTTCATTTCAAATGCAAATTTTGTGAAATTTGCAATATATTGTCAACATTCTTTTTCATTGATATTACTATTTGTAAATAAATGTCATTAACTATAAATTATCATGTGAATTTCTCTCTGCTCCTTAGTTCTAAGGAAGAAAGAAAAGGAAAGGTGACACACAAAGACCCAGAATCTTATTTTGGAGAAAGTGTCGAATCGTTTCACTGGCATATTATGGGAAACAGTTAACATGCAATATAATCCTTCCAATACATTCAACTTTAGCATTATTGACAGTTGGGGTCTGCTGAATTTTCTGTAGGACTCTGAGCTATTTTCAATCTCCAGGACCTCTTTAGAAATAAACAGTTAAGAGAAAATATGGAGATAGTGACTCACAATACAGAGCAAAGAATGTTAAAATAAAATTCCACAGAGTCTTGAAAATGTGAAAGGCCATCTAGACACAAAAAGGCCAATGACTGCTTACATTTGCAAGAATTAAAGGGAAACACATGAGTCATGGTCTCAACGATTCAAGAATAAAAACCTTGATAGTTACTAAAAAAAAAATCATGATAAAAATTCAATAATTTCCAATAAAACATTCATTCTCATTTATGTTTCTTGACAGAAAATCAAGGGGTTGAACAGATACTCACAGAGAAATGGGTTGCTGAGAGGGTCAACGTGATAATTTTCACACTGATGCATCTATTTTGGTGAGAATGGAAATGGTTCTGCACATGTATACATAGGCCAAAATTGATCTGCTTGTATATTTTAACTATGCTAATCCAATTTCCATCTATTATTATTCCTACCGACTTTTTAAAGAAATTATATTTTAAAACGTCTATCTACTTACTGGCTACTGGTGTATCTTTCGTTAGGCTCATCGATTTCATAGCACTTAAAGAAAAGCTAGTATTTCCCCAACATTATTCATATTTAGGAGTAGATATGTTGTTCTGGGCTCAATAGAGTATCACTGTCCTTTCCATGAAGACATCTTTGAAGGATCTGTGTATTTTAAGACATAGACTCAACACAACAGACAAAACAAAACAAAACAAAACAAAACAAAACAAAAGTATTATTAGCTGGTAGGCATTCCAAAGCAGTATAAATGTATGATTACTCAAAACCTGGGCACAAAATATTTAGACACATACTACATGTGATAAAATGCAATATACTACCTATTATGTATAAGTGACATTATGTATAAAAGTTACTTGCTAGGCATAATCATAACATTAGCTATAAATACTACTAAATACAAAACAATATATAACAATTGTCATATCATTTACTGAAATTATATACATTGCATAAGGTTTGAAGAAGAACTTTAGGTGAATATAAAAAATTTGGTCATAAATTTGATTACCATTTTAGTAACTCAAAATGTGTTTATGCAGGTCATTAAAAGAGAAGACCTTATAATAGATATATTGAATACAGAGTTTAATAATGTTAAGAGAACTCACAGAGCTTGGGGAACAATAACTCCATGCATTTTTATAGTTGCATTGGAAATATGAAAGACATTATAGGATGGAGAGTGGTGTAGAGTTTATGATTCTGTATTTCTCTGAGTGTGAGGGAAGGTTTTATGAGGATATGGACTACATTCTGCCTTAAACTATTCTCAATAACTCTACCGTTTCTAAAGTTGGAAAAATACCACACTTCTTCAACAGCAATGGGCCTTTATTGGAAGTAGTGTTTGGGATGTCATCCAGGCTGCACGGCTCTCTACCCATGGCAAACATAAGACCTGAAAAGATGAAGTGACTCAGGGCCCGTCTGGATAATGTGGCATTTACCACACGAGTCTGAGACATTACACACAGGGAAAGCGGCTGCACTCAACATCTCTGCACCTGGTTGCTAGTCTGGTGGATGTGAAAAGCTTCACGGCCTTCAGGAGGAGCCTCTTCCTGACCCAAACTGTAGCACTGACTCAAGGACCTTTGAGTTCAATAACCCAGCTTGTCCCAGGGCTTCAGCCACAGATAAACTTTCATTACCCCAGCGCTTCCTATTGCGCGTTAGCACCGTACTTACTACTGGAGATATCTAATGTGGTTTCTGTTTCTTTGCCAACTTTGGAACATGCAATGCAGTCCTGGATACTTTTGTCTTGTGAGAGATTCACTTCGCCGTGGAAGTTCCTGGCACTTCCTCGAGGAGGAAAGAGTAGAAGTTTTCTATCCTTTTCTCACCAAAGGTGATGTGTAAAAGTGGAAAGCAAACATTTTGTGAAGCCTAATGTATTTTGTGAATCTGGAATGTGGATTAATTCGGTGAGCATTTCAAGAATGTTGAGAAAGCAAGGTTAGCAGTGGTCTCATTTTATTTATTTTATTTTATTTTATTTTATTTTATTTTATTTTATTTTATTTTATTTT
>PVJA010005215.1:0-79612 GCA_004027025.1 Myocastor coypus | reverse complement strand
ACAGGGCAAGAAGAAAAGCATCGCTAAAACCCAAGAGGCGACTCCAACACACCTAGATAATAATTTGTCTTTTGTCATAGGTGGGGGAGATAGTTCAGTAGAACACACACTTGCCTGGCAAGCACAGGGTCCTGAGTTCAATATCCGGTGCTGCAAGAAATCTCTTCTCTCTTCTTTCCCTTCTTTTCCTCTCATAGTTAAATACAGATATGAAATATGTAATGTATATGTTTGCTCTAAAAGCAGACATTTAATGTACTTTGAAAGTCTATGAGCATGCAAATGAAATGAAATTGGATCCAATTTTCCTAAGTAATTCAGCTTTTAAAACAAATTGCAATAGTTTAAATATGATCACTAGCCTTTCATAAACTAAGTTTAAAGTAAGATTATTTAATAGCAAGCATTTCTGGATTATCTAGATTGCTTACATTAGCTAGACTAACCACTAAAATTTACCAGTGTTTTAATAATTTGAAGTAGTACAGTGATACATATATATATATATATATATATATATATATATATATATATATAATATGTTCCATTTCTATCCTCCACCTAATTTCCTGCAGTGGGAGTCCTCATCATAACTCAAACCCATATTATTTTTGTTAATAATATTTTTGAAACTGTTATCATGCCACCACTAATATCGGTCCCATTCTATCAATCAGCACATAATCTTTAGAGTAATGCTACCAAATGACAAATTTAGTCATTTTAATTCTGTCAGAAATCTTTAATGATTCTATTATCTTCAGTTGTTTCCAATTTTCTTAAATAGACACATATATCTAATGAAGATATACATACATATATACTGAAGTAATTCATTAAAATGAATGTAATTAAATGTGCAAAATTATAATCATATATATTGCATCCGACTTCTTTTTCATTCCACATATTTTGCGTAAGTTATTTTATGAGCTTCTGTGATGAAGACATCATTCTTTAACACTTGCAAGAGACACCAAGGATGTGTAAGCAAATACCACTGCTTGAGCCTCTATGATCCCCCACGATGTGATTTTTAGAAAATTCTTGAAGTAGTGAAAATTTTGTGGGGTACATAAGTAATGAGTGAACATAGTGAGGGAATTCCTAGCCAGCTCAGCAACAGGGCTTCAACACACAAAATACAGGAAGGTTCTCAAAACTATTAGCTCTTAAGAGGGCATATAGGACCAGAGAGATAGCTGAGTGGAATAAGTGCTTGCCTGGCAAGCACAAGGCCCTGAGTTCAATCCCTGATACAACTAAATAAATAAATAAATAAATAAGCATACCATACAGTATAAATCATTTACTCAGTCTAGTTTTGATTATTCATCATGAAAGTGAATACAACTCAGTCAAATATGTGTCTGCTATAAAGGTCATGGGCCAAACACCAAGACTTGCAATTTCTACCTGTGTGACTTTGGAAATTCATTTCGCCTCTCAATTTCCTCTAATATTTAAAATAATAAAATACACCCTTGCTTGTATCATAGCATTAAAGTAAGAGTCAATGGGAATATGGACTATTCCTAGAACATTAGACCCTACAAAATGTGACTGGGTGTTCTGAACTATAAAAAAGCTATAAAATCAGGTATTGCCCCTGTGCGGCACAATGTGATGGTAAGCTCTGTGGTGTCAAATTGGATAGACCTGAGATTAAGCCTGGTTCTACCACTAGCTGGTGTTTTAATCTTGGGAAAATTACTCTGGATTTCTGAGCTTTTTCCTCATTATTTATGAAATGGGGAAGAGTTATGCCAGGGATCAAGTCAGGATTGGATGTGTAGCTCAGAGCTAGAGCACTTTCCTGGCATTCATAAGGGTCTGAGTTCTACCCCTAGGGATCACATTAAAAAAAATCAAAGGACAAAATAAAATATATTATAAGCAGCAAAAAGCACAGCACCTATGCATATATGTGGCACACAAGAGTTTGCAGTACGTGAGTGACAGTTACAGTGCCTTCACCTGCTGTGTACATCAACACTCTAACGTGCTAGTCACTTAGCCTAAGTGTCCTGTTCCTAGTATTTTCCACCATGGCAGAAACACCAGCGCATCTCACACTGGCAGAGGGTGAGCACAGCCATCCTGCATGCTTCTCTTTCTAACCCAACAGTGTGTTTCAGTCATTATTCAATATACTCTAGATCTGGCCACTTCCTGTCATTCTTCTTGTCATTTTCTGGGTTAAAAGCACCACCCCCTCTGTCTCTGACTCAGCCTGGCCTCCTAGATCCACCTCTTGGCCTCTTGCTTCCTGTCCCATCCTGACCATTAGCCCATTCTCTTCAGAAAACCTAGCATGGTCTTTCCTAAATGTAAGTCCCACCATACCCTTGTCCATGATTCCACAATGGAGTCTTAGAGATAAATTCCTTACCATGGTAAATAGAAACTTCACACCGTTTGGCCCAGGTATTCTGTTACAATTATATTTTCTTGTATTCAGACCCTTGGACACTTTTCTAAGACCTGTGAGTGCTCCAACAGTGGCCAAGGTATTTCTATCCCAGGCCTTTCATTTACTAGTCTCATCGTCTGGTGCTCTATTTCCTGTATGAAAAATGGGTTTCTCATTAAGTTTTCCCAAAGATGGTCATTTTGGAGAGCCTCCCTTGGTCACCTCATCACTTTTTATTTTATTGTGTTGTTCTCTCTCTGTCTCTCTTTGTCTCTCTATCTCTATCTCTATCTCCCTCTCTCCTCTCCTGTCTCCTTCTCTTTCTCTTTCTTTCTCTCTTTCTGTCTCCCTCTCTCTTTCTCTTCCTGTCTGTCTGTCTCTTCTTTCTCTCTCTGTCTTTCTATCTGTCTCTTTTTGTCTCTCTTTCTGGCTCTGTCTCTCTGTCCCTCTCGGTCTCTGTCTCTCTCTTACTGTAACTTATTTATAATTGCATTTGTTCCCCTTCTCACCAAGGCAGTATAGATTCCCTGAAATCAAGATTTTTGATCTCCATGCTTACCATCCTATTCCTTTGTGTTTCTCCTCCCTGAAAAATACACATAGAGACTGGTATATCAATAAATATATTTTTATTTGAACAAACAAGTGAAATCCACAGCTATGTTTATGTATCCCAGCAAAAATATATTTTTCAAATTACTGACCATGTCCTACTTGGGTAGCATTCAATAAGAAAACACAGTGGATCACTCAACAAATTTCAGTGGCCATCTACCCTTCAAGACACATTTTACATTGAAGATGAGAGAAAAAAGATAAGAGTACAACACTTTTTCAAGCTGCTTGTTTTGTTTGTCTATGCATTATAGTGTATACGTCAGCTGTTTCATAAGCTGTATTTTTTTTTTCTGAAATGTGCCCAATATTGCTATGCAAGGCTTAACTACATTTAGAAAAGAGGAAGAAGCTGGTCATAGCAGCACATACATGTAATCTCAGAACTTTGGGGATTAAGTATTTGTTTATTTATTTATTATTTACTTATGGCCAGCTCATCCCTGCAGTTGCCTAAGCTTCCCTAAGCAGGTGCTTTAGACAGCTGAACTTTCTCACCAGTCCATAGATTTTCATCTTTAAAATTTTTTTTTTCAGTACCAGGATTGAACTCTGGACCTTGTGATTGTTATGCAGGTGCTTAAGTCACTGAGCTATCTCCCTAGCAGTCCCAGAACTTTAGGAGTCTGGGCAAAAAGATAACAGGTTTAAGCTGGATGAGAGTGACCTAGTAGGATGTTGCCTGAAAATAAAAAATAATTAAAAATACAAGGCACAGAGATGAATGCAAAAGCCCTAGATTCAGTCTCCAGTCACACACACACACACACACACACACACACACACACACACACACACCATAATTTTCTGTCATTAAAGATTCTAGAGAACATTGAGCTACAGTAGAGTGCTTCGCCAAGCTACAAGACAGCAGTCAGAAAGGGGCATAGGAAGCTAGTGCTATGGAATGGTCATAGTTACTAGTGAAAAGCAGGAGGTGACCAACTTTTTATAAGAGTGCAGATAGTAAACAGGGTTTTAACTTGCTTTAAAATTTCTGTTATAATTTTTTACCTATGTCACTAGGATATAAAAGCAGCCATAGATAATACTTAATAGATAGGAGTGGTTCTGTTCCAATAAACTTTGGTGTCACGTGTGGTGGCTGGCCATTGCTCAGCCATAGATGGCCACCCCTGGCGTCAGACACAGGTACAGTCTGTGATGGTAGGTGGGAATGGAGTAGAAGCGAACGTACCAAGGAATACAAGGGCAGCGGAGGTGAAGAAACTGAGAAGCTAGGATTTAGAAGGGAGGAAGTCAGAAGATGGTCAGCATACCTCTTAAAATCCACTGGGACTTAACAGAGAAGGCATTCTGGAAAACACAGTTGGAGAGGATCTGCTAACTCTGAGAAATGGAAGAAAGTGACCTTAGTTGTTAGCTAGCAGCACGAAAGAAAGGTAACTGAGGTAATGAAATCTCATGATAGGGGCCAGGCGGGATGGCTCAGTGGTCTAAGGCGCCTGCTTGGGGAAGCTTGGGCAGCTTCAGGGACCTCGGTTCGATCCCCGGCACCACATGCTGTGCCAGCCCTGCCCTTGGGGTGGGCTGAGCCAGCCATAAAAAATGAGTCAATAAACAAAGGTTCTGAAACAAGAATAAAAATAATAATAAATACAAATTAAAAAAAAAAAAAAGAAATCTCATGATAACATGAGATACGAAGGAAAGAATAATAGTGTGAAAGAACAACTGGAGTGAGAAGGAATTCCGTCAGCGACTCCCCAGGATCAGATGCCTAATGGCCCTCAACTTTGCAGATGCCCTACACACTGCAACCCGGCATCCTTACAAGCAGTAAGCAGCCACTACCTTGAGTTCTCGCAGGCAAGGAGAACAGCTTTCCTGAACACTTGGAGCCATTGTTATTGTGGCTTTATAATGTAACAAAAATTTCTGTATAGTGACTGACTTGTTGATCATATCGATGCTATAAAGGGCTACAGGATGGATCTTGGAGCATAAAACATGAAGTTGATGATCACTGAGGTTGGAAAAGATGAGAATGTGCAAGTAGATGCCTGAAAAATGGAGATTTGAGGACTTGAAAAGATGAGTCCTATAAAAGGGAACTGGGGGCTCTCAGAAACGACTAAAATGACACCAAAGAGAGATTAACCAGCAGGCAGAGAGCTGGCAAAGTGGGTTCATGAATTATACACTGCACCAGAAGTTCTAGCAAGAGAAAAGCATAAGATTAATTATTAACTAGCAGAGTAATAATGGGCTTGTACATTCTGCTTTTTCTCCAAAAAAAGAAATAGGCCTGCTTCCTCGGACTGCCCATTGTTTGTCTCTTTGTACTTGTGGAGAGGGATGATGTTCATAAGTCAAATCCCTTTATAGCTGTGAAGCGGTTTTTCCCACAGCCTGTTTAGTGTCACCCATGTACCATCCTTTCAGCCTGCCTGACAGAGCTCAAAAGCAGGGCCTGGGCCTCCTGCTGGTGACCAGGACTATGCAGAAGGACCGTGGCATCTGGCCACCAAAATTAGCAGCCCTTCTCTCTTTTCTTTTATTTATCATCATTATCCTTACTGTCTTCATCTTCAGCCTGTATTGGAGAATTGGCTACCTGGTTAGCACCCCCTAGTGTAATGTACTCACTTCTGTTCTTTGCCTTTCAGAGTTTAAATCTTGGAAAGATAAACTAAGGCCTTCTTTGACTCCTCAGTCACCCCCTCAGCACCTTTCCCAGAGCATCCCTCGGAGCTCCCTTAAACATTTATTGGATTAAAAGATAAAAACATAGGAAGGACTCCTAGAAAGGAAAACAGAAATGACACACAAATTTGAGGAGGAAATTTCATGTATTTGTTTTAAATATTAGTAAGCTCATTTAAAAATTCTGGGTAGGGGCCCGGCAGGATGGCTCAGCGGTCTAAAGTGCCTGCTTAGGAAAGCTTAGGCAGCTGCTGGGACCACGGTTCGATCCCCAGCACACATGCTGTGCCAGACCTGCCCTCAGGGTGGGCTGAGCCGGCCATAAAAATAAATAAACAAAAGTTCTGAAACAAGAAAAATAAAATAAAATTAAAAATAATTTAAAAAATAAATAAAATAAAATAAAAATTCTGGGTAAATGCAGAATTTTCCTATGTTAAAATATAAGTAGAACAGGAGTGAAATATTGCTGAAAGGAAAAGGAGAAAATAATGATTTATTTCTTCATATATGCAAAAAGTCAAAAGGTCTAGTGTTTAAATTTGTTTTCTATTATCTTTTTTAAATGAGCTTTAATGTTCATGGTCTTATTGTAGAAAACTTTGAGAAGCACCAAACAGTAGACAAATTATAAAGACAATAATTCAACCACTCAGAGCTCAGACTGTGAATGGTATTTCATATATTTTTATAAATTTTTATCCCATACCTATAATATAGATTATTTAAAAATAGACTCTTATAGTGTCTGTCTTCCAGTTGCAACCATTTTTTTTTTTGTCTTTTTGAGACAGGGTCTCGCTATGCAGTGCAGGCTGGCCTTGAGCTCACTTTTGTAGACCAGGCTGGTTGCGAACTCACACTGATCCTCCTGCCTCAGCCTCCTGAGTGCTGGGATTATAGGCGTGTGCCACCACGCCCGGCTACAACAATCTTTAATGTGTGCCTAAATTTGTTTTTTCTCTACTCTCGTTTTATTTACCTCTCTCTTATTATGTAATTTTTTAAGCAACCTCTCTGTTATATCTTGGTATACCAAATATCAAATATTCTAATTAATACCCCTAAGAATATCATGTATATTTTAATGTAGTCATATCATATGGTATATAGAATCACATACATTACTGTCATCTGTTTCTGGCTTCAGAAAAAAATTAATTTTAGTTATAACTTTTAATAAAATTTCTTCCATGATTTTCATTTTTCTTCAGACTGTGGCCACTGACATTACTATTACTCTAATGATATTCTGGGAAAAACAGAACCATTTAAGAGACCCATTGCTTAACGGGTATGGTTAACACAGTAAGGACTTTGTGCAAGTAGGAATTATTTGATTTGGTAAAATTAATGTTGTCAGAAATGGTCAACCGCACCAGGCATGGTGGCAACACATCCATGGATTGCAACCCTCTAGGAGGGTAAAGCAAGAGGAACAAAAGCTCAAGTCCCAGCCTGGGCAGCTTAATGGCTTAGTGTTTGGATGTGACTCAGCGTGAAGGCCCAGTATTTAAACCCTATTGACCCAAAACAATTAAAAAAAAAAACACTTTCTTCAATTCCTACAACTCAGCATTGTGTACATAACATTCCATGTATATTTAGCAGGTATTTGTCACCGCATGTCAGTAAGTGCACGGCATTCATCTCACTTCAGTGAGGCTTGAAATGTTTCAGTATCTTACCTACAATCACAAAGACAGTAAATGACTGACTGGACATTTTAGTATATTCTTGTTTAACTCAGGAGCCCATGGTTAACTTCTGTACAAATTTCATACGATAACTGTAACTTTCTTGTAAAGGACCTAAAAATTTACATAGAATCACAGAATCCTAGGTCTCACTGATTGACTGTCATGATATTATCTAGTACAGATCTCCACTTAACCCAAAATTTTTCAGAAACATTCAAATTAGAATGAATTTGGATGAATATAATAGAGCACTCAACTGCTAAGTAGTCCAATTCTCTTCAGGTTGTACATATTTTATTCCTTGAAGGCATCTATAAAATGAACCATATCTCACTATAGTAACCTCAACAAAGCCCAGCCTAAGTCTTGTTTGTATTAGTAATTTTTCTTTTCATACATAATCAATATTAATGTTAATATCATCTGTGTTTTAGGAGGAATGTTCTAAATTCTGGTCTTCTGTTTTTCTCACAGCTTCTGTAATAGCATACAGATCTGTTCCACACACCATCAGAGGAACGTCTTTGAATCTTTTGACCCTCTTCAATGGACTTGGTTGTTATACAGGGGCGCTGCTGGTGAAGTTGGTTTATCTCATCTCAGAAGGTAAAAATAGCTTCAGCATATGCTTATATACATTGATTTCATGACTAGGGAACTGGGAGACAAAACCTTAAGAGGAAGGCTTTGCCAGGGTAGTCTTTTTTTTTTTTTTAATTGATCCACTTTTGCAATTAAGATAGAATTTAGATAGGAAATAGGCTCTTGCTGTATTCATTAATTTCTGGGAATTGTTTTCCTTTTGATAGGAGGAGGTAATTACAGAATGTCACTTCTCATGAGACCTTGTCTGCTGTCTTTCTTTACTGTGTTTTAAAATGAACAAGTTGTCTCATATTCATATTAGGTCTTTCATAAGGCCATATTCAATGGTTCTTAATAGATAGAACAGATAGTTCACAGAAACATTGATAGTGCTGTTAAGTAGGAGAGTAAGGTTTTGTTCAGGAACTGTCAGAAATCTTCTCTACACTACCAAAGAGAGCTCACAAGCTGAACACATGATCTTGAAACATTTTCTCAGTAGAGATTTTAGACACAGAAGAAAAACTAAGCATTTTAGATACAGATGCTAAAAGTACTATTCTTAATTTACATGTGTGGGTGACAAAAATCAAACTGGATGATAATGATGTTTAGCAGATGTAGCAAAATGCTTTTGGCTGCACTTTACATCCATAGAATATTTTACTGTGTTCTAAAATGTTGCTATAGCTTCAATTTCATTTTAGTTTACATTTACGTATTCTATGAAAAGTATCACAAATTTATTCTCTACTCTGAAAAATACTTATGGTATGTACACAAAATATTGTACAGACAGTGTTAGTTTGTGTTCTTTTATAAGAAGCATGTTGAATTTGCTAGCCTTAATGCCACACGCTTATAATCCCACCTCCTTCGGAGACTGGAGCATGAAAATCAGGGGTACAAGGACAGCCTAAGCAAACTAGCAAGACTGTCTTTCAAAATACAAACAGGGTGAATAATACGAAGGCTCAGGGTTCAAATCCCAGTACTACCAAAAGAAAGAAAATTATCTGCTTTCAAACAATAAAGAAAAAAAATCGTATGAATGAAAAACCTCTCCTAACATGTACCATGCTGAGGAGAAAAGCTGCTTTTGCAAGCCAAAATAAACATCCCCAATCTTTCCATAATTTTGAGGGTTTCAAGAAAACAAAAATAATAATTAAGAGGGATGAATCTGGTGAAGTTTTAAGGAAGGAAAGATACCAATCTTGGCTGGCAGATGACAAGGCCAAGCCCTATCCTAATCTTAGCTCTCTGAGAAAGCAAAGCAAATGGATGTATTGAATACTTAGCATGTGAAGTATCATTGCAATTCTCAAATAACTCAAATCCATAACTGTGTAAACTGCACATAGTCCTTGACTTCTGGGTATCAAATCCTTTGTATTTAAGCAGAAGACTACATTAAGATTTTGTGAAATAACTTGGAAAAGTCTCACCTACCTATCTAAAGACTTTCAGCTATTGAATATTACTTTTCTTCCCATGTTCAGGAAGGCATTCCCGAAATTTGGCCTCAAAAATATCTATAATCGGGGCCCGGCAGGATGGCTCAGTGCTCTAAAGCGCCTGCTTAGGAAAGCTTGGGCGGCTGCAGGCTGCAAGGACCACGGTTCGATCCCCGGCACCACATGCTGGGCCAGCCCTGCCCTGAGGGCAGGCTGAGCCGGCCATAAAAATAAATAAACAAACAAAAGAAAAAAAAATATCTATAATCAAATAACATTTGACATATACTATAAAATCTGTAAACATGCATACCCATGTTTATAGCAGCAAAATACATTGTAGCCAATTGTTTTTTTTCCTGTGTTTAGGACAGAGTCTCCAAGGTCTACAGGGTCTCACTACTAGATTGGACTCGTAGTGATCCTTCTGCTTCCAGCCTCACAAGAGCTGGGATTACAGGCATGCCCCACCACACCCAATCACAACTGCCATCTCAGCACACTTGGCGGGTGGGGTGGGCGGGGCTGGCACGACACACTGGAGATCCAACCCCAGCCTTTGCACTCTGCCTAAGCATATGTTTTTAGTCCACTGAGCTATCAGGTCAGTCCATGATAGCTAAATCTTCACTGTGGCTTAAATGCCTCTCAAAATATGAACAGGGAAAGGAAATTTTATATGCAATGAAGTACTACTCTGCCATAAAATGATAAGTTTCCATGTAGGAAAAGGAATGCACCTTGAGACCAAAACATGAAATAAACCAGACACGCAAGATCAAACATGGCATGGTTTCTCTTGCGCAAGAAACCCAAATCATGTTTGTATATTTTGATACTTTTTGGTGGTACCAAGGATCGAACTCAAGACTTTGTGCTTGCCAGGCAAGCATTTATTCCACTGAGCTATCTCCCCAGCCCAAAAAGCTCAAATTATAAACAAAGAGAAAAACAAAGTATAGATAACAGGAAGATAGATCTTTCTCGAACGGAGCAGGGATCAAGAGGAGGTGAGGCAGCATGACAGAGGAATTAATTTGTGTTATGGCCACATACCAACTCCACATAAGAAATGTAAGTATTATGTTCTTCAAATGCATGCTAATAAAAATAAGAATAAAAATATATATTCCCACTAGCTTAGCTATTCTATACAAACCCACATTTTTATATACATATTTAAGCAGTTTAGCCAGAGTTAGACCAAACTTTGCAGGTTAATTCTCTCCCGAACTCCCTTACTTGACCCAATAGCTGATTAGAAAATGTCTCTTGTGACAAACTCCATCAGGTTTGATAACTTGTTAGCGTAATTTACATCGTTCAGGACAGCCCAGTGCCTGCAATCGTCAGCAAAACAATATGCACTAGGGTGAACATACGTAGAGCACTGGGAGGGCTCCAAGCCCGAAGCTACTTTCCTTTCTAGGGTCCCAGTTCCATCCTTTCACGTGGATGTGTGACAATAGGAGAGATATTATCAAGCTCAGAAGTACTGAGCTTCAGCATCCAGTGTTTTTTTGGTACCTGGCTGATCGGTTGCTTGGTTGGTTGGTTGTTTGGGCACTGTGGATGGGATTCAGGACCTTCACAGTGAGCTACACTCCCAGGACTCTTTAATTTTTATTTTGAGGCAGGGTTTTATTAATTTCCTGAGGCACAACTTTAATTTGTAATCCTCCTGCCTCCATCTCCATAACATTAAGATTACAGGCATGTGTCACTGTGCCTGGATACTGTACAGAGATTTTGTTGAGGTTTTATTAACTAAGCACAATTGATTGAATCACTGCCTGTGTGGTTGAAATCCATCTCTAGCCTCTGTCTCCTCCCCAGAAGTTGAGCAGCTGTTACTGTTAAAGTAAATTAATTGGGGGGTAATCTTAGAGATTCAACAAAAATCATAAGAACACTACAACTATTTAAGAAGTTCAAAAGGTTGAGAAGCTACCTCCCAAGAAACTGGGTTGGGCAAATTCTTTATTACATGCAAGCATTCTTGTCAACATACTTCATTAGAAACCTAGATTTGTATTGCAGATAGTGTGGAAAAGTACAACATAGCACAGTGTGAGCTTTTGCATGCATCACATTATTGCATTTACCATGAAATCTTCATAAAAATAATGTCATTCTTTTTACTTGTAATAATTAAGACCAAAAAATGAAATATTCCATTATCAAAGTTGGTGTCTTACAGGGATTTACAGAGATCTCTTCATGCTGAAACTAGTTCCAAAATTGATTGCCATATAAGCAAGTATTATAAGTGTCCAAGTGTAAAACATGTGTGAAGATATTTGTTATTTCTGCAATATGTCATTGGATTAATATCTACATGTGGCATAATATTAACTGGATTCTAAATATAGTATAAGGATAGGGAAACAAAATTTTATATAACATTGGCAGAGTTTGATATCTGTAAAAGGAAAGTTCACCAAATACACACAGTGAGGTATTTTAGCAACACAAAGTGTGGGAAGGGGAACTTCCTGAATGTGCTCAAGCAAACACCATTTAAATTGTCACTACCTAGCTTAATTGGCTTTTTAATGCTTTTTCTTATTCTTATGATACTATTCTATCAAATCCTATCCCAAGGAACTATCATCTTGCAATTGTGTATTGCTTTTCAGTTTCTGTTCTAACATTGTATCCCAAAACAGAAATTACACTGTATCATCTTCCTGCAGTTTTTTTGTTTTTTGTTTTGTTGTTGTTGTTGTTGGTGGTGGTGGTTTGTTTGTTTGTTTGTTTTTGGAACGGGGTATTGAACTCAGGACCTTCCACTTGCCAGGCAGGCACTTGTACCCCTGAGCTGTATCATCTTCCTGGTATCTGGAAAAATTCTCAACTTTAAAGTAGGGCCTTAACCCCTCTGTTAACAACTACATCCCACAGAGTAAGCCTAGTTTTTATTACACAAAAGTTCTACAAACTTTTGGTAAGAATTCATAGAAATAATGTAATTTCATAGCTAAAAGAATAGATTCTGAAGTCAGATCACCTCAGTTTGAAGCCCAATAGTATAGCTGTATGTTCTCAGTTTCCATACCAGAAATGATCACAAATAATTCATCATTTTGCTCTGAGAATTAAGTAATTAATACCTCTATTAAGGACCCAATGAGGATTACAGTTGCGATCCTCTTCAGTTTTACTGACAGGTCATGTCATTGTTTTACATTATATGATTCCCTGATATTTCACTATTTCAGCTCTTCCACTCCTTAAACAAACAACTTGTCAATATCTTTATTAAAATGTGGTTTCCAGATTTGAACTCATACTCGAGATTGCTAGGAATGGGATAAATATGTTACTTTCATTAGTTTAGAACCTACCTCTTTTCTCTCCCCAAGTGCCAACAGAGATTGTATTGAGTTTTCAGTAGCTACATTAAGCTTGTGGTCAATTAAAACTTGAAACTTTTTTATTATTATTTGCAGCTGCTCACAGTTCTGCTCCAATCATCACAATTTTTTTTTTTCCTAATTAAATGCAGGACTTTATCTTCCTCCTTAACAAATGTCAACCCATCATCCTAAATAACAGACATTTTTGAAACTTGATTCTGTCACCCAGTGAATTACTAATATTTCCTTCCTTGCTGACTTTGTACCATCTGCAAATTTAGTAAGCAAATTCCTAGGCTTCTTCCAGGTAATTGATAAAATTGTTGAATTGGACAGCACTGAAAATAAAGCCTTATGGAAAATTCCTACAGATCTCATTACAAGCTAATGACAATCAATTAATCCTCCCCTTTTGAATACAATCAGCTCCCAACTCAACTAATTACTCACATTCAACCCCCTTGCTTCTCAATCATGGCCTGAATGACATCAGAGGAGACTTTGTCATGCGTTTTTGTGGGAGTAGGAGGTGTTTAAGTCCCTTTAGCCAGAGCAATATCATTTCCCAAGAAAGGCAAAGAGGTTCGTTTAGAGTATTTGGTTCTCATGATTTTAAAATGGATTATCGTGAAATAATTAGGAATTCTCAAAAGTAATTCTTTGACTATAAGCATCATTTTGGATAGACCATTATATCTCTAAGGCTGTTTCCTCTTAATTAAAGGAGACGATGCATTTCACTTTTCTCACAATGATGAAAGGATAAAATTAAATGAAGTATTTCAAAATTCCAATGCCAGAGATTATTTTTAAACAGAAGATTAAATCATAGACGTTAATGGCCCATTCAGCTAAAAACAAGTTGATTCCGTCAAAGAGCCAGAGCAATCTTTTGTATGAAAGTGACCATAATGAAACCAATGCTCTAAGTATATATTTAGGTGGCCCACCCCCTGCCACGTTCCACTTAGCATTTAAAATATTTTCAGCCTTTAAGGATTCATGTCATTTGAGCATGTGTGCATGTGCGTGTGTGTGAATGTTCGTGCATGGTTGAAAAAGAAGATCAGCTATCACAGTCTCCAAGCTGCATTAGTCATTTTTAGCACCAGGATGGAGAATGGTGTGAATGCGGTAAATTCAAAAGATTTCTCAAAACTTGACGGTGCAGACAGATAACTGTTAGAGTGACATTTTCAGTACAAGTGAGAAAACTGATCCTTCTGGGATCTCTAACTCTGAGTACTTTAAAGGCGAAGATACAAGACTAAAACCCATCCTCCTACACTAATCATTCTGGGAACAGTTTACCTAAAAGTAGCAACACTAATAGAAGGGAATGAAGAAGTCAGTCAAACTGCTTATTTCAGCTACATACCATTAGCAACAAGATCAATTTTCTCACACTGGTGAACTTACCTTTTGACAAAAATAACAAAATTGAATTTGGTGAGAATGATGTCTCAGTTATGGACATGCAGGAAATGGGGAAGGATGCAAAGCAAAATGTCTAAAAGGAACGGGATAATTGGGCAGAATGAAGAGGTCAAGTTTTACATCCTCTTGTGCTCATTAGTCCCTCCTCCTCAGAACTCAGGCAAGGTGCAAAAAATGTAGCTATTTAATTCAAATCAAGATATCTTAAATTAAAAATGAGTTCTTTTAAAATTCTCATTTAAATGTCTATGAGTATCGAGGCCCCTGACAGCCATGTCGGCATGAATCACTGAGCTCCTCTTTAAACAAAAATTTGCAACTGCAATAAATTGGAAAGAAGAAAATATTTTGGCATCCGGAAAAGAATTCAACTTGGTCTCATGAATCTGGGCCTCATTTCTTAGACATATGTCTTACAATTCCAGTCTATGAGTTGGGCCCTACTTGTTATGGGTTTCAACTTGGACTGAGAGGAGAAAGGCAGTGGAGAGTTATCTACAATACACCTATAACCCAGACCACACTGTACTCGTTCGTTAACTGCTTTAATACCAGTGGTCCTCAGGCTACCAGGGCAGCTCACACAGGCAAACTCTGCTCATGATCCCTAGCCACAATGAAAGTCGGGGTCCTCCTCACACAGTGGTGTTATTAATTCAGGTACATTTTACCCAGATCATTTTGGCTGACAGAAAACCCTGGAGCTGCAAGTAGTTTTTGGGTTTATCGCAGTGGCAGGCCAAGCCTAAACTATCTGCTAGATCAGGAAGAGCTATCCATTGCTGTTGTTCACAAAAAGTAGGAAGCTCAGACACTTGAGTCAGAGAAGCTTGAGCTTGAATTCAGCTTAGCCTTTAACGACCTGTGACATCTTGACCTTGGTATTTAATTTTTCTGAGTCTCACTTTGTCTTTGGCTATAATGGTGTCACTAATAACTTACCTCCCAAAAATTTCATGAGGACTAGCAGAAATAGACATAAATCAACAAATAAATACAGGCGCACAAAAATAATGAGTTGCAGTGATGCGACTGTGACTTGAGTGAGATCTCAGTGCCTTCCAAGTGGGCCAAGAGAATCATGAATAGGGTAGTTTCATATGAGACTTTAGTAATTCTTTAGAAAAGAATGCATTCCATAAACACAAAATTCAGTTTTCCCACTCACCTTCAATTCCAAGTCCAAACTGGAACATGATGAGATAAGTCAGTGCCTCCGATTCTTCATGGCCTTGTGGGCCCGTGTCATCAATGGAGCTTGCTTTGCATGACAAATTTAGGGAAGAACAGTTACTTATTAGAGACAATGAGCTATTCACAATAGGAGCATCTAGAAACAATGTTAAAGCTGAAGCTAGAAAAATGCTTGGTATTGAACATGATGAGCTCAGACATGAAGTCTTCCCGGTAGACAGCAGATGTAAGGAGGCCCAAAGTAGAGACTTCTAGGAACACAAAGAAGGGTAAAAGGCTAAAAGAAACAAATATGGAAAAGATGATAATTGCACAAAGTCAAACTGGAAAATTAGCAGAGGCAAAGATCATAGGCGACCTCTGGCTCATAGGATTCTTTTGACTTCAATATACTAAGAAGTTATAAGGGCGCTATGGGAATGATGTGTTCCACTGGTATTTTAACATCACTGTGGATGTAAAAACGTTGAAAAGGGAAAAAAGAATGACTGAGGAAATGCAGGAGTGGAGCAAGTGATGTTCTCTAGGCAAACCTAAGGTGGTAATGAAGAACAGTACAAGGGGGCAAGGGAAATAAATTAAAGGAATCGTGAGTGCGTCTTCAGGCTGAATTAGCAAGGCTGACTCGTGGTTCTTTTTGTTGTTGCTGTTCACCTTTTTTTTTTTTTTCAAGTGTATTTAGTACAGGGTCTCACTATGCAGCTCAGACTGTAGTGATCCTCCTGTTTCCAGCCTCCCACGAGCTGGGATTTCAGGCACACGCCACCATGCCCAGTCTCAGAGTACCCCCGGAGGTGGGGCTAGCATGGTAAGCCAGGGATGAAACCCCGGTGTGTGTGCCTGCCTAAGCAGGCACTTTAGTCCACTGTGCTATCTGGCAGGCCCTGATTGGTGATTCTGACAGTCAGGAGGCAGCAGAATGCAGGACGAGGTGGGAGGTGACCTCAAGGATTGACCCCAAGTAACATGAACAAAGCTTCCACTCACTAAGTAAAAAAAAGATTAGGATAGATTCTTAAAATTTGTCACTCATTCGTTTTTTAGCATAGTAAGTTGGCATAACTGTGAAACATCTGAATAGAACTATCTGGAGCTCAGAAAGCACCATGGTTAACCACAGGAAAATGGGAATCATGAGCACAAAAAGTAACATTTGAAACCTTATAAAATGGAATGAAATTCCATAGTATTACTACAATAATACTACGGAATACAATTTCACAGAAAAAGGAACCCAGAACCTACACCTGGATGGAGGAGAGATAGATAACCTGCCAAAGAAAGATAGCACATGGGCGATATATGTTAGATGTACTTGCACACACATACATGTATGTTCATATGTGCAAATGTATGTACGTGTATATTATAATAAAGGAGATTGTTTCAAACAGAAAATATCAAGCTACCAATTATTATTATGAAACTGAGTAGGATGAAGAATGTGTTGTAGGGCCAGCGAGATATCTTAGTGGTCTAAAGCGCATGCTTAGGCAAGCTTAGGCAGGTGTAGGGGGCCATGGCTTGATTCCTAGTATCACATGCCATGCCAGCCCTGCCCTCAGGGAAGGCTGAGCCACCCCCCGAAAAAATCAAGAATGTGTTAATAATATTTAGTTACACTGTGGTCACTGGTAACTTCAACAAAAAGCATTCCAGAGGTGGTGTGGGACTACAGACAAGATTGGGAGAGGCTAAAGAATATTCAGGAAGGAAATGAAACATCACATGTAAAGAACTATTTTAAAGAACTGGAGACTTAAGACTTAAGAGACAAGTAACACCTGGAAGAGGATGTGGGTAGATTTGCCAGATTTAACAAATAAAACTACAGGATGACAAGTTGTACTAGAATTTCAGATAAATAATAAATGACTTTTTAGGATGTAAATGTGTCCCATGTTCCATTGAGGGGATACACACAAAAACAATTATTCATGCAATATTTAAGACATGCTAAAGTTACTGTTGTTGTGAAATTGGGATGTAAGTGGGAAGCCGGTATTTTACTGGAGAGTCTTAAGTGCAGGATCATGTTTCTTTTTCAATTTTGAGAGATGATAGAGTATTTTTAACTGGTGAGAATACCCGCTGGGATGGAGAAGTTAAACGGTAAGAGAAAAGTGGGAAAAGAGACAGTGGAGAGATTCCCGTGGAGGGGGCTCAGTCAGGAGCCAACCCAGAGAGATGCTTCTTGCCCTGAAATAGGAGAGCAAGGACAAGGTAGACGCAGAGGTTGACAGATGTACAGATCTGGTGTCGGAAGCTAGAACCTCCCTCCTCATGCTCTTTATGAAATAGGCGTCAGACTATCTCAGAGAGCAAAGGAGATACAGAGGGAAATATAGGAGTAGGAGAACAGGGAGATAAGGACTGGCTTCTCGGAGCAAGAAAAGATGGTTTCAAAATCAAAGGCTAAGATCTATGGCAGTGCTAGAAACGCACTGATGTTGGTAAGCATGAAACTAACTAAAGCATGGTGATACCCAGTTGATGTATCAGGTACACCATGCAGACAAAATGTTGGATAAATTCTAAAGTGGGCTGAAGACCATCAACACAGGATGCCAGGGATAAACTCTACACTCGAGCGGAAGGGACTGTGGGTGGAATGCTATCTCCCTCTTCAATAAAGCTAAACTACAAGCTAACAAGCTTTGCAAGCAAAGAACAGACTGCAAACAAGAAGATACTGGGGGGGGGGGGATTGATTCTTGTTCTATCCAGGAAGTTATCCAATATTTTACTATTTTAAATAATACCACTTAAGAATTTATTTATTAATGTGGTCCACAAATAAATATTAGGTTCCTACTATGTGCAAGCCCTGACTAGATATTGATTTAATAATGGCAAGGCTGATGTTTAATTAACAAGAAGATCCTTATAGAAATATTTGACACTCAAATTAATATCAGATATATTCATTTGACTAATGCTATTACAATTACAGTTCATAGCTAATGGAATTATCGGGCTATTATCACAAAGCATTACCTCCCTTCTAAAACTCATTTCCATGATAATTCATCGAAATCATCATGTGAACACACTATCTTGATGGGTTTTCCCTCCCAGTGCTCTTCAAAAGGATGAACTCACCCTTCAAAGAAATCTCACTATGCCAACTATCCTCTAAGCCTCCTTGCTCTGCAGTGGAGGTGAACAATGCCTGGTGATTTCTGTACAGTTGTGAAGGACACAGTGCCCCTTCCTGGAAACAGCAAGCTGATTTCATTTTTAACCACAATGCCAAGAACTAGCAATGCAAATCATCGTGGTGTTGCAGGCGCTGTGCTCCAGAGCAGAGTACCGAGCCTGCGTGGTTCTGAGACCAGATCTCAGTTCATCCCTTCGTTCCACAAATATTTATTCTGTCTCCTTTATAATGACTTTATGCAAACAGTTCAGCTTCTCTGTGCCTCTGTTTTCTTGTCTGCAGATTAAAGGTGATAATAATTTGAGTTCTTATTAGACAAATATGAAAAAATTGTCGAAAAGTCTAAGTTGGAATACCGTTGTTAGGGATTATTTCCTTCAGGTATCATGAAAATTAATGTGTTTTAAAAATTAACTCAGGAGAGCTATGAATCTCAAATGAAGCATTTAAATCAGGTTACTGAAAGGAGGAAGGAAAGAAATTAACATTTATTAAGTGTCAGTTATATGCAGACCTGGCTCTATGCATTTCACCAAGATATTATTTCATTAAATCTTCACAATTCTTTGGGGGTAGATATTCATGGGCCCAACACAGAAAAGGAAAATGAGCTCGAAGTTACTGCAATCATATAACAAGGGTGATTTCATTCCAAAGCTCTTCTCGTGGCCCTGGGCTTATTGCCCCTGGTGCAGGCCTAGACCCACCCTAGAGAATGACTGATACATCTTTGCAGTCAGATGTTTCTTTGCTCCTAAGCAGAAAAAGCAAAGCATGTGGTAAGTGAAAGATGTGCCTAATCTGAGACAGGGTACTAACTCATGTTAGTTTTTTCTCAATAATTTTGTACGTTAGCTAGATCACCAACATTTAAAAAAAAAAAAATCCAATGAAATCTGGAAAAATACTCTCTGTGTCCAATTATCATTTGATGAGATTCCAAAAGATATAGTTAAGATTGTTTTAAAGTTCTATTACATGGAAAATGAAGCAGTAGCTACTAAGATGTGAAAATGTTGCATGTTCCTCAAAAAAGAGACTACGTAGATATCTATTTTGCACCAAAAGCAATATGAAGTAGCACTTAAAATAGTGTTATGTAGAAACTGTTCAAAGGGAAGGAACAACTAGAATGACAGAAAGGAGAAAACAAAGAAAGGAATATATATATATATATATATATATATATATATATATATATATATTTATATAAGCTTGTATAATACTATTGCTGATTCCCACTCTATTAAAAGGAACAGTTATTGCTTAAATTTTTTTCTTCTTTTTAGTTTTTGACCAATTTGGTGTGCTTATATTTGGTAATCTAAGCAACTAATTTGAAGACAGCGCTATGCAATATAACAACCATCGAACCATTGCTGAATTCCAAATAATAGTAATAATAATAATAATAATAATAATAATAATAATAATAATAACAACAACAACAATAGCACCATGTCTACCTAAGATACCTGATAAATCTGTAATTTTTGGTAGGGTGGGTTGAAGTTAATGAAGTTAATTTTGGTAGAGTTTGGTATGAGTTGAAGTTAATGACTCCAAGCACTCCAAATCTACTAGCCTTTGGCATATGGGAGATAGGGATTCCTGTAATGACATCTTGAGACAGGTTTATAGCGAAGACACAAGTTGTAAGTGGGGGAATTAATGCTACTAATAACAGACAGGATTTTCCATACTTCAACCAAATTAGTTGTTGTTGGTGGTGGTGGTGGGAAACCACCTGTGACAGAAAACTCTTTTTAGAAGTAGAACTTTTCCATGATGTTTGATAACTGGTTTTGAAATATATGTATTTTTTCTCTAAATGTCAGTATCTGAATAAATAAATCCAAATGATGAAGAGGAGGGACATTTTGAAAAGATGATACCCAACGAATTAACTGAGTGAATTTTCTCCCATTTCTATTTGTGTGCACATGCATGTGTGTAGGTATTAATTTACATTTGAGTGAACAAATTTGAAGCAAAATAAGATTTAAACAAACTTGTTCAATGTTCAGTCAACAAATTTTGATCAATACCTCACTTTTGAATTCTCTCCTTATAATATTGTAAACATATACTGATGTCATTTGAAATTAGAAACAGAGCTCATTTTTAACAACTCATTGGTATATGTCACTGATGGGTGTGAATGTTTAAATGGACTTCTGTGAAATATTTAGGCTCTTTCAGATTTTTCAGTGCTGTAAATATCATTAAGATAAACACATTCTGGTGCAGTCTTTAATTACATTACTCACTTTTTCCTCCCAACAAAATGCTGGAAAAAGGATCATTTGTCAAATGAGGATAGATATCCACCCTATAAGGAGGAAAAGTGAGTTTGTCTTCTCAAAGGCTGCATCCATAGCATTGTTAGTTTTTCCTGTCTAGGAGCAAGGAATTTTCATTTTCCGAAATCCTCTAGGATCTCTTTTTTCAGAGTACTGTAGTTTTCATTCATGTAGTATTTTTTTTTTGATTTTGCCAATCTGCTTGACAAACTTATATTCCATTTTACTTTAATTTATGCTGTTTAGAATGTAAAATTGAGATTATTATGGTCTATAGAACATTTTTATCATTTTCTTTTTGGGAAATATTTACTCACATCTTTGCTCATTCTTTTCATTTATTTATATTTTATTATTGTGTGTATTTTATACTTGAGGAATATTTTTACTTGGTCATTCTGTTTTATTAGCTTTGACTCAATATTTTTATTTTATAGAAGAGTTCATTTTATACAAGTTT
The DNA here is from genome assembly GCA_004027025.1 of Myocastor coypus. NCBI lineage: Eukaryota > Metazoa > Chordata > Mammalia > Rodentia > Myocastoridae > Myocastor > Myocastor coypus. The sequence continues at coordinate 58,262 of PVJA010005215.1, read as the reverse complement.
GGCTGATTATGGGGGTAATCAGATCCAACAGTCTGTCATTTTATTTTATTTTTTAATTTAACTTAATTTAATTAATTTTGATTCTTTGAGGTAAGATCTTGCTATATAGCTCAATCTGACCTTAGGGTCACTCTGCAGTCCAGATCAGCTTCAAACTCATGGCTTTTTCTGCCTCAGCCTCCTGCATGCTAGGATTATAGGTGTGCGCCACCATACCCCACTTGTGATTAACTTTATTGCACTTACCTCTGAGTATGGAATTTAATAGTTTAATTTTCTTACTCAAATGAATTCTATAGTTCAAATAAAATATTTCTTTCAAATAATAAACTTCTATAGAATAATTTGCCATCCAATGTAAAAAATCAATTAAACTATGACCATCTCATAACTACAGGATAAATAGAATTAATCAATTAGTGATATATAAAGATATATATTAAAGATATATATTATATATGTAATGTTTCAGGACTTTCTGCCTATTTCTTTTACCTGCAAGTTTACTTTAGTATATTATCACCCTAATTTTTTCACACTAAAATTCTATCCATATTTTATTTATCACTGAAGAAAAAAATTACAGCATCAAACCCTTTCCTGACTTCAACATGGTAGAATAGTTATCCTTTAACATAACCACTACATTCCACAGCTGAAGCCAACATAGTCATTACAACAAATTACCTGTTGAAAGACTCTATCCTGGGAAGAAAATTAGGAAAAATAATTTAAACCATTTCTTCAAATCACATGTATAAATACTGTCATATTTGAAATTCTTGACTCTGAACAACTACTATAAAGACAACAATATGCCATTATTAATTATTGTAACTGTCCTACTAACCTGTTTTGAAACTGTCTCATTGTTATTTCTTTCTCATTAAAGTGAATAAAGTTTTTAAGAAATAGAAATGAAAAAATAAAATGCTTGAAAGGCATGAATTCTTCATTCGTGGATAGCAGTTTCCTATCAACAATAGAAAAAAACTCAGCAATAGTTTGCCAAATTGTTTCAGGGTTTGCACTTAAGCAGTATTGTCATTATAATAATACTGCAGGGCTGGCAAGATAGCTCAGTAGACTAAATGCCTGCCTAGACAAGTACAGGGACTGGGGTTCGATCCCCAGCACCACATACTGTGTCAGCCCTGCCACCACCAAGTCCGGGCATAGTTGCTAATGCCTGTAATCCCAATCCTGGGGAGGCTGAGATAGGAGGATCACTACAAGTCTAAACTGTGTAGTGAGACTCTGCACCAAAGGAATAAATAAATAAACAAATAAATAAACAAACAAATAAATGGATAGATAAAAAATCCTAAATTAAAATAAAATAAAAACTTTCAAAAGGGGATCTCTTGACTCCATCTGCAGATTTCCTGAGCCTTGGGTCAGACAGAAGGGACATAGACTGCAATGTGTGACTATCTTGTCTGCCCAGAACTTGCTCTTGCTATGCACGCTTCCCTTCTGGGGACACTTCTGGGATGTAGGCCACCTCCCCTGTTTTCTGTTCCCACTACTTCTTGTCCTGGGCTGTCATGGAGTTCCACTCCCTGATAGAGGCTTGAAGCAGAAGGAGTTTCTGGGAGAAATCTTCTTTTCTTCTACGGAGAGGGAAAGACAGGGAGAGGGGGAGAGAGAAAAATAGGGAGAGAGGGGAAAGGATGAAGAGGGGGAGAGGAGAGAGGAGGAGGGGGGAAAATGGAAAGCGAGGGAAGGAGAGGAGGAAAAAAGGGAGCAAAGGAAAAGAAAGAGGAGGGGCAGGGCAGGGAGAGAACCAACAAAAGGAAGGTCCCAGGTCATGAAGCCCCTCAGCAGTGGCTACCCACAATGTGCCTAGACCTAACCTTGACTTCTGTGGACAGGGCATGCTCTGATTGCTTCCTGCTTGTCCTGTTGATGAGGAAGGTACTCTGCCCCCTCTCGCCAAATAAGATGAAACAGCAGAAAGCACACCCTTGACCCTGAGCGTAGGAGAACGAGAGCTGCTTGTGAGCCACACACCTCCAGAGATGAGGAAACAGCTCACAGCGCAGGGCCACTCGGATGTGGTGCTCAGAATAAAGAAGACAGGCAGACGTGAGAGGGCCCAGTGTTAGTAGCAGCAAAAGCGGGTGCTGAGCCCAGGTTCCCAAAAAGGATGTGATGGACTTTGTTATAGCTGATGTCTAAGATGTCGCCTAAATCCTCATGCAGTCATAGAGGGGGCTTTTTCATCAGAGGTTGAATCTGGAGTGTTTGATTCTGGGATTAAGGATATGCGACAAATTAGTCCACTGATGGGTTTGGCGCTGCCCTAATCCTCACAGCCTAGATAAAGTATAAGAAGGGCAGAACCGAGCTGCTAAGGTCCCTTGCTTGCTTTGCTACCACCTGCCGACCATGAATTCTTTCTCCTCTCTGATGCCTGTCTGCCAGGCTACCCTGCCACGGAGCCTGCCAATGATGGACTGAAGCCTCTACAAACTATAAACTGACCTTTGATTCTTTGTCTCAGTCACTTTTCTCATTGCTGGGACAAATAAATACCTGGCACCCAAAATGAAGGAAGCAACGGTTTATTTTCTCACAGTTAATGGAGGTTTCAGCCTGTATTCAGCTGGCTCCCAGGTACAGCGGCACAATGGCAGACAGCAGCAGTTTATGACCGCAGAGAAAGGTGAAGAGCAAGGGAAGGGCAGCAGCTGTGGCATCTAGCCCTGTTCTCTCCCCTCCTTATAAAGAAGCTACGCTGGGGCTGGGGGTGTAGAACTCACACGACGCCCACACCCTCCTCTTGCACAGGATGAGGATGTTCACAAGCTAAGAATCCTGGCTCCCTGAGGAGTCACTTAATTCATCTTCTGAACTTTTCGGGTTGACACAGTGCATCAAGCAGCACAGCCCTTAACGTTGGGCATCTGGTATTCTGTCTCATTAATGAGAGAAAAGCAGCTAAGACAGGTTTGTGCAGGTAATCTTGAGGGCTAGCAAGGAAGTAAGGGCTGCTTGGCTGAGACTTCCATAGAGTGCAGATGACCTGGCTGATGTGGAGACACTGCCTCTGAGTGGCAAAAATGTCTAATAAGAACCGGAAAACACACATTTAGGCTACGGCACCCCATGAGGCTCAAAGATATCAAGGCAGAACGTGAAATCTTAGACCTTAAAATATAGGAATGTTAGAGAGAAAATAAATATATTTTGCTTTTCTATTTCCCACTTCATGCTATTTATAGTATCACCATATGTATTTCTCTATCCAGTTGCAAAAGCTTTGAGTTTAGTTTAAATTATGCTAAGAAAGCTATGGTGGCCTGAAGGAGAGCCCCAGGGTCTGGGTAGAAAGGTGGCATTAGGTGTTTTAGAAACCAGTTGTGGTAAGACATTTGAAAGACTACCACCCATGGGCATTGGAGCCATTCAGAAGCTGTTGAAGGAAGTGACAACGGTCATGTGGGTACTGAGCCAGCACCTGTGCCAGTGCTGGAGTGTGGGGAGACGAGGGCTCTGCCAATCGCTGCTTCGCTTTGCCTCAGTGCCTGCACTATTTTATCTGTAAAACAAAACAACCAGCCCATAGGATTCGACAGTCGTTTTGTCCCCCCAATAACCATGGTAATGCAAGATAACTAGAAACACTTCATGTACTATCCATAAAGTCCAACACTTTTGAGGGCTTACTGTCAGCACATGCCTCACTAATCTGGGTTCTCTTTCTCTCCAGTAATTTGGGATGTGCACCACATGGTACCAGAAAACTTCCCTCAAAAAATCTTTTTTTTTTTTTTTTTGTGGTGGGACTGAGGTCCGAACTCAGGACCTTGCATCACTTGCCAGGCAGGCACTTAGGCCACGGAGCTATCTCCCTGGCCCCTAGAATCATTTTCAAATAAACAAATAAGTCAAAATGAGCAGGTGCTATCTGTCTAGAAGAATTCTGCAGAAGATTATTTTGTGAGTGCTCTCTAACTGCCGTGGGCTCCTACTCGGTACTAACTGGTTGGCTACTCTATTAGGGTAGCAACTCAGGCTCCTTCCGAGCGTTACTGATGCCATGTCACGAGCAAACCCACAGTCCCTGTATGTGGCCCAACTTCTCCCTTGTCGTCAACCTCTCCGCTTCTGTCAGCTGAGTTCTGGAGAAATTCAGCCAGCCTCATCCTAGACCTGAAGTCCTCACTTTGTCTCCTTTTGCAAGGATGCTCTTGATTTCAACCAGCTCCTAGAAACGTCAGATGAAAAATGGCACAAGTGTGAATTACGACAATAAAAGTTTATAAGCTACTAAAATAAAGTTATAGTACCTAAGAGCTGAGTCAACTGACAATGTTAAATGGAACATTTTACAACCAGTCCTGGGATAATGATTAAAAAAAAAAAAATGGCCCACAGAACATGAAGAAATATCTGACAGGAAACAAGCCCGAGAGCAAGTTCAGGTTTCCTGATTTCTGTGAGCTGCCTCTAAGAAGGGCAGGAGGCACCGTGGAGCTAATGTCTCCACAGCGTCTGCTCTGTGCCCAGCCCCTAGCTGTCACTTTTTCTCTTACTTCCCATTACAATTTAGTGAGGAGGTGTCAACATCATCTTTTCGGAGAGGAGAAACTGAGGCTTGAATGACCCAATTACTTGCTCAGTAACAAAGCTGTTTGATCACGGGAATAAGATTGGACCTTAAAGTTTGTCTGCCTCAAAGCCCATCTTCATGCTACATCTTTCCACATCAAATTTGTCTCTTTAGCTAGACAGTTAATTTCTAGATGGATACAGCAGTTGTTAGGTCTCATGAAGAATCTCTCTGCCCAAATCAACACTGATATTTGTCCCATGCTATCCACTCTCTTTACCCTAGAGTTCACCATGTACGTGAGAGGTGCAGAAAAATTTAACTTATAGTTGAATAAAGTAGAAAGTGCTGCATTTAAAGGAGACCAACATTATGCATTTGCCTTGTTTGTTTTTGTCTTTCTTGGTTTTATCATACTGTTTTCAGTTGAATTGTTTTTAGGAAAGGGTTATTTTTTGATTTTTGGTGTCAAGGATTGAACCTAGGGCTGCCAGCTTGCAAGCCAAGTGTTCTACCACTGAGCCAAATCCCCAGCCCTGAGACCAGCATTAATGGAGAAAGCTGAATACTCAAAATGATATTTAAGGAGGAGTACGGGGTGTTATCGGAATTATAGGTGATATGGAAATATTTCCTTTTGCTTTTTAAGTTACTGCATGCTTAAAATGTTTTTCATAGAGTTTCAAATTTCCATTTCCTTTCTTCAACATTTTCAACACAACAACCTCTTGTCCTGTCAACGCATGTCCTCACAAGCCAGGCCTGGGTGCGTCTCCCTGGGAACAGCCTTAGGATCCCCAGTGACAGACACAAGAATGCTGGCATGCCCAGGGGACCTGGTGGCACCTCTTCAATTACAGGATTTGCTGTGATTGCACAATCTCTTAGAAATATTAGGCTTTACCTTTGAAGAACTTACAAAATTTATATTCTTCTTCCCCATCTGACTTTGTTATAATATAAGGAGAGTCTTTTCAATTACCTCTTATGAACCAAAATTCATGCTCCAAGAAGAATTAATGTCATGTTAATTCTTAGACTTCACACATTCCTTGCAAACTCCTCTTCCTCTAGCTGGAGAAACATGGTAATAAAATGGTATAATCGCATGACATGCAAACTGCTGATGTGAAATGAAAAGGACAGAAATACGATTGGGATATTAATTCAAGAAAAAAAAAGAAAATAGGACTATTTGAATAGGCTTAGCAGGATGATTTAATTCTTTCTGAAAATAACTGGGATGCTATCTAACCTTATTTTGTCCTCCATCACGATTCCCCACATTCAACTACAACTACAACCAAATGTCTAGTTTCTACACACACGTAGAGCACACGATATCTGGTACACAGAAAGGAGACAGTTAGGACAGCTTTCAGGGAACCTCCTCCTCTAAACCCCAGAGGAAAACATCAGGTCAGTATTACAATATAATGAAAAACTTCCTTTGAAACGAATGTAAATGAACAAAATGAGGTAGTGGAACTTAAGATATCTCTAAACTCAGCACCAACTTTTATTTATAGGTTCAAGCTGATAGTGAATACAAGATAATTTTCCTTTTTCTTTTTTTTTCATAAGATAATTTTCATACTTGACCCACATTAATGGTCATTGGGAAGTTAAATGGCAGAAGAAGAACAGGTTTCCATAGGAAGCAGCACAGCTAAATCATAGCTGTCATCCTTAGGCACTTGGTGACTGTCAACCTTGAACACAGCATTTAATTCAGGTCCCACTCGAAAGCATGTACTGTTGAGGAAGAACCCAAGCAACATTTTCTGGTTCACAGAGCAACCTGCAACCCATTTGGCTAGGATGGCACACCGAATCAATTCTGTTGGCACATAGACTGGTTATTCTGGCCCCAAACTCATCTTTACAAACCACTGTAAGAGCTTTTCCTTTAAAAATGGCAAGAAATACTGGCATTTTAAAGTTTAAAGATGATTAGCTCCTGTCTTCATATGCATAATATTTTATATATATACTCTACTCACTCAGAACTCCAACTAAATTCAGCTTTCAGATATATTCTTTTCCTTGTAAACATTCTATTATACTAGATATTGGTAATATACCTGGAAATACTAGGTACTACCACTGATTTGTAGTACTTCCTAAAATTAAGGGGTGCATATATATAATGAATTACAATTTGCATTATAACTGGATCTTAATACCTCAAAACCCACCAAACAAAATTTGAGTATGTACATAGATGTAGGTATAGTTATGGGGGTGATAAAAGAGAAAATTATGGTAAAAAAAAACAGAAAAAGTAAATACTTAGGAGTGAATTAAATTACCTTGAATCCTAAGTAACTGCATACAAACTCAGTTTGGTATCATAAGGAAATGTGGATCTTTATCAGAGGATGTTAAATAGAAGGAATTATTCACCAGGTTAAAAGAAAATATCCATGCCAATCAGAGATTGAATCAATTTGCCAATAGGAGCGCTGATTTTTATAATCCTACATTCATCTAATTTTTCAAAATAACCTAATAGCTATCATCTACATGTATTATCTCAATTGCATTGCAATTAATATGTGAACAGACTATTTGGTGATGGGAAATATTTTTCATTCATTCAGTACACATTAACAAACAACCTCCAGGTTTCCAGGCACTATTCTAGTACTACATGTATAAGAATAAATAAAGAAAATAGCTCCTACAAGCTAATAGCATAATCAGGATAACTTTCACACTCCTGCTAAAGGTTTTGAACCTCAAAATATTTTGGAGTACTTTGTTTATCATTTTACTGGCAATCAGAGAATTAAATGAGTTTTAACAATGAAGTTTTAGATGAGTTTTGGCTTTGAATATATTATGGAAGTGAATAGAGCTCTGTGAATTGAGAAATAATAAAATATTCACCAAAACTTATGATTCAGAGGTTGAATAATAATTACATTTGTTCCAAACAGGCAATTGGTTTCCAAACACATTAAATAAAGGCAATTTAGAAAGCTTCTTCTTCCTGTTGGCGTCATTAACACTGTTGAATGTCCTGGGATTCTGGAGTGTCTCACAGAGGTAAGGAACTGTATGGTAAAATGTACCATTTCTGAGTTCATGAAAAAGTGGTCTGGAAGCCACCAGCGAGCCAGTGATAAACCCAGGGGCTGTGACGGGACAAAGTATCATATTAAAAAAATTTTAACAGATTAAGAAGAGCAAGAAATTTTACTTTAGTCTTCACTTCTCCATTGATCCTCATAATAAAATAGTGCTTTATTCCATTTGAAACATGTTATGCAATAAGAGATTTTGCTCCATTATTTAGCATCACTTAGAATAAGAAATGATCATAGTGATAATAAGAATGAATGCTTTTACCATGAAAAACAAATATCATTAAACAAATAGCTAGGAAGTCAAATGACTCAAGATTTGGATCTCACTGGGCCTTTAAAACAGCAGTGACCATTTTAAGATCAACAGAAGATAGTGCAAAAATCCTTTAGCCAATTACTCGAGACCAGCCAGTGGCTTAATACGTGTTATCTACCATCCATCCATCACTAGGCCTCACTGAGCTGTCTTCCTGCCTTCCCCCCCTCCCTCCCTCCCATTGACATATTCTTAGATGGGTGTATACTTGGACTAAACTGCCTAACCACTCTGAGGATCTCTTACACATGCTTAAAAAAGTAAACAATAATCCCAACCACTTATGGGTTGGGGGAAGAATTTTGAGAAAGTATTAAGCACAGTGGCTGCTGGGAACGAAGCAGATTTTCATTTTCCTCTTTTGTTTCATTCATGTATTTAGTCATAAATCATCCCACTCATTGTCACTTCTCCCTTGCCAAAATTCTTTCTTTTATGCTTCTAACAAATGTCTTCTGCCACATCAGTCATTTGACAGGTAGTGTAACAAACCAGAGTTTACTACAAAAGAAATCAACAAACACTCAGCTCCAGCTGTTACTTTTCTTGTAGAGTTCATGCTCCAGGACAGGAGACACTTATATCCCGTGCAAGGCAGAATGGATGACAAAATTCAAAGCCTTAGCACTGTCCTAAATTTGTATGTTTCTTATCCTCCAAACTATAGGAAAGCAAAATGAGCCTCCATTTTATATAATTTCCCTAAATTTTTAGGTTGGAAGGAAACTAGAGAATCAGAGAGTCTTGCAGAATAAGCCAATAAGGATCTCCTCAGCTTTGTAAATAAATCCAGGGATGAAACAGGAAGTGAAGACACAGCTCTATCCACTGCTCATTTCGTCACCAGAGGCACCTACATCTGTTGTGATGGCTCCTCTTGACTACCAATTCGACTGACTTGAGGGAGAGCTATGAGATTAGTGAAGCATTTTGGTGTATACCTGGATGAGTCATGAGGGCAGGTCTTTGAGACTCCATTGGGTCCCTTCACCCTTACTATCCAACTTTTCTCTGCACTGTGCTTCCTGGCACCACCAAGTAGGCAAGTCTATTTCCTCCACCATGCCCTTCCACTATGATATATCTGCCTTCTAGGAGCCAACCTTGGACTGAAATGATAAGCCAAAATAAGCCTCCTCCTCCTCCTTTAAGTTGCAGGCATCAGTATTTTGCCCTTGTAGCAGAAAGGTGACTAATCTATCTGCACTACCTCCAAGCTTTTGTTTTTATCCTATCCCTCTTTGTGAAGGAGCTTAAAATATAGATGAAATTCCAACATAATGAAATCCAGTTCTACAAGGTGCTGGCTGCATAAACTTCAGCAACTACTGAACCACACTAACTCTCATTCATCCATTTGTAAAAAGTAACATTAAGAATAATAATGGGGCCCAAGGTCGTTGTGAAGATGAACAAGGTCTCCAACATTAGCAATAATAACAATGGTAATAACGGTGCTTGATTTGGTCCTTTGCTTCCTTCTTCCGCCTTTTTGCAATTCTTCTTCTAAAGTTATGCTGAGGTCTGACTGAAACATTGATTATAGATTAAATTCCAGTGTAACTTGCCCTAGAACTGGAATTTGTTGACTCGGGCATTCAGTCATTCATTCACGCATTCAGCCCACATGCTGGGCATTAGCCCATGCACTAGTGGAACAGAGTTGAACCAAGCAAAATGCTGGGTGACGTGGAACTAACGTTGACGTTCAAATTAGAATGTTCAACTGTGACTCTCACTCTGTAAGGGTTGAGCGAGTGAGATACTGGTGCGGAGTTCAGAGAAGAATGGAAATACAAAAAGCATCAGAGGAAGCAAAGATAAGAGACTAAATAGCTCAAGGGAGCCCAAATCCAAGCCATGAGCAGGACCAGTTGGTGTTGAGTTCTACACCTGTGTTTGCAGTGACTCTTGTCATCTCTGTTTCTACTGATCCCCAGTGACTGGCAGATTAACTGCAGCACTAGATTCTCACAGGTGTTGAACCCTGCTGTGACCTGCACATGCAGAAGATGGAGACTAGATGAGACTCCGTTCCCAAAGCTACTCCCACTCCTATCCCAGAAAAATCATCTTCCGCAAAATCAGTCTTCCATACTAAACAGTGGGGCACTGTTGATAGAAGATTCATGCATAAATCAATCTAATTTTCCCCAAACCTTCTCCATCTCCATCTCCTGTCTACTTTTTACTTCCATATGTTTAGAGGGACAAAAAAGGAGAAGCAAAACAAAAGAGAAAGAGATGAAGTTTACGTATGTTGTACACATTGGGTTTTGTGCAAAATGCTGCACAGATACAGTCTCAACTTACCAGATCCATAAATCTTATCACCTTATAAATAAGAAAGCTAAAGTGCAAAACTAGTTCATTAAATTGACCAAGTTCACACAACTAGGAATCAAACTCAAGTTTGGTTGCCTCCAAAGCCCATTCTCCTATACTGCGCTGCTTGCAAGAGCCAGGAAAGAGGCTTTTACTTGCTCCATAAACATCCTCAGGTATTTCAGAGAAATCTAGTTAAAGTACCTAAACCCACTGCCACTTGGTGATCAGCAATCCCATAGGAGAAAAATGGCCCTCACAGATCAGAAGAAAAAGAGTCCAGAAAATTTTCTTCCAAAGATTATGTACCCAGAGCCAACTCTATCGGCACAAAGGCACACTTTACCTTGGAAATCTAGAAGCCAACAGAATTGTACAGATCAAGTCAGAAGGACTAGACAAGAGTTCTGGGGCTCTGCTGACAGTAAGTCTGTCTGTGTTCAAGGGTGCATGATTCTGGTTTATTTTTATGCTAATTGTTATGTTCAAGCACCAAGGAACAGTGAATATGTAAAGAAACAGGAGAAACCACCCACGCCCCAGAGATGATATTATTGAAACATGTTATTTATAAGTCAAATAAGATTTGATTTCCATACACATTCTGTCACAATCTAATTTTTGTCAAACCTAAATATTTATTCAGAGCCAGGCCACTGTAACAAAGTATCTAAAATCGAGCAGTCGGGGCCCGGCGGGATGGCTCAGTGGTCTAAAGCGCCTGCTTGGGGAAGCTTGGGCGGCTTCAGGGACCGCGGTTCAATCCTCGGCATCACATGCTGCGCCAGCCCTTGGGGTGGGCTGAGCTGGCCATAAAAATGAGTAAATAAACAAACAAAGGTTCTGAAACAAGAAAAAAATAAAATAAAATAAAAAGGTCTTAAATAAAATAAAATTGAGCAGTCCTAGCTTACACTTATTCCCAATATTTTGAAGAAAATAATGAAACAACATCTTCACTAATGTACAGTTAATATCAGTCTGTATTTGCCCCCAAGGGCACTCAACTAGTGAGCTTATATTAACGTGACACAATTTTAGTGTAACTATTAGAAACATAATAATCTTGCAGGGTCGCCGGGACACCACCTCAAGTAGAGTTAAAAACTACCTTGGAGTGGCATACCAGACTTACCTCTTACATTAACAAGCAAAAGCTTTTTAGAGCCTTTGACCGGAATGAAGTCCTCGATCGAGTTTGAAAGTGCAGTGGTGAGATGTCATACTCACAGCTCTCCAATTTAGGGGCAAAGGAATTAAGCAAGCAAAATGTATTTCCCTTGCTGAAAAGCTTAAGCAAATATATCTACAGAGCTTAATATAAATATATACCCACTGGTTGCAAAAATAAAAAGAAATTAGAGCTGTTTCAGAAGGAAAGGGCAATAGAGGGTTGGCTCTCTGTAATGCTACTACTGTCCCTCACTGTACTATCTTTACAAAGGTATCCATAGCCTTCTATGTATAACTTCTAACAATTTTTGAAAGTAACATAAATCAGAGAGAAGTAACAAGAGTTATTCAATCAGTCTTCATTCTCTTCCAGCTATTTTTTAGCAAAGTAGGCAAAATTATTGAAATTATTAAAAATAATTTTCTTGTAGTTTGAAGAGTAAAAACAAGAGCAAGAAAAGCAAAAGCAAAGACAGACAGAAGGCAACATACAACAATACACACATTACACGTTTTCAGAACAAGAATGGCTGACCTACAGTAACTGATACATTACCTATTTTCATCATCAAATCTGTTACTCAGATTACGAAATATAGTTACACAAGATGGGACATACGATGGACTATTACCACATGCTTCCAAGAAATCTTCAATTTTTGTCCTTATCTCTCATTTTCTTTTATTATGTTTTTAATTTTTTTACTGTAAAAAGAGTATAGTAATAATTGATAGAACATTAGAAATGGTACACATTTAGAAGATCAAGATAACAGGTATTTAAAGCATGGTTTTAGTATTACACATTGCAGTCCTCAATGTAGTTGTTTAGTTCACAGATATCAACATATAGGGTTAGTCAGGATGAGAGTTCTACCCGTTAAGTTGTATTTTCAAAAACCTGATGGAAATTCTTAGGACTATTGCCTTATCCATCCTATGAGTATACATATACGGTTTCACCTCCTAACAATTACCTTTCTGAAGCCTTCACAAGCTAAACACAGAGAATGGACCCCAGAGACTTACATTTGGTAAAACTTAAACTGCATAGCTCATATTCTTTTGTACATTCAATAAATATGCACTGCATACCTGCTGTACGCCAGGCAGTTGAGCAGGCATCGTGAACAAAGCATGGGAATAAGCACTCTAAAATGACTCTCTTCCTGAAATTTATCCAAATATGATTAAGAAAATAATGTATCTTTAGATCAGTGTGTTATAATGGAAAGCAGCCAGGATTCGAAGTAACCAAGTTCTGGTTCCAAAGCCTAGCTCTACCAACTGCTATTTACGTGCACCTAAGAAAAGTTGTTTAACTTTTGGAATTTCAGTTGTCCAATCTGTGATATGGAGATATATGCTCTAACATAGTGCCTGGTACTTAAGAGAACGCTCCAGAAGTGCAAATGCTTCTTGCTTTGCGAGGGGAACATTTTAGAAGTACAGCCATGGTCTCCTTCTTCAACAGTGGTCTCAGCACCAAATTTACAAAAACCAAGTAAATCTGATAAGCCTTTGGGAATCCTGGCAGCTCTGACATTGTGAAGCCCAAGAGTTCTACATCTTTATCACTGTGGCCATGGAAGAGATTCACTTCAGGTTGTACGACAGCACTGCCTAAAGGTCTCTATAAGAGCCTTAGTATGCACAGAAGATTCTTTGTCCTCTTTTAAAAACTGTTTTGGTGAGCACAGCTCTTAAATAATCATCATTGTTGTGCCAGTATCTACGAGCCTATCATAAATGGTAGACAAGCACAAGAAAAAAGCAAATGATTTATGAAATCATCTACATCTGATCCTAAGAAAGTCTTTCTCTCTTTCTTTCTTTAGATATTGTAGTTTAAATCATTTTAATGCTCAGAACATTGGTGGAGATAATCTGGAAGAAACACTTCTTCTCCATGAAAAGTCTCTGAAAGTTTATGGCAGTATACAGGAAATTTCTTCAAGTACTGATCTTTGGGAGACAGCCTTCTGAAACTATATTTGACCCTATCAGTCTTAAGAAGATGGTATTAATTGTTTTCATTAACATTTTATGCATTTTAATAGGAATCAAGATATAAAAGAGTGACGTTGTGAATATAATCTGTATACATTATTAACAAAGACCAATTATGATCTTCCCAGTAAACTGCTATGTTTTGGTGTTAACATGCAATGTATTAAGTTAATAAAATAATTTCAAAGTCTATAGCCAGAAATGACAATTCCCTGTCTGCCAGTGATATTATATTATAAAACTTTTTACAATAGTTTAACCAGTATAAGCAACATAAAGGACTTTTTTTTTTTTTTTTTTTAGTTTTGAGCAGTCTTTAGAGGAAAATAACAGTATGGTAATATTCTTTCTTTTGATAGACTGACCCTATACTGCATCCTAGGCATTGTGACCATACCCTCTATATATGTGATTAAATTATAATGAGCAACTATGATTCTGCCATATTTGATATTTTTATCTTGAGACTATACTATCAAGATATAACTTTAAATTTTTTTCTTTCAATTGAAAAGTACTCTTATTAAAACAGCGATCCTTAAAAAAATACCCACATACTGATGAAATTGAAAAATCAAGTCAATGATGAGGTTCTTGTGGTTAAAGGAAAGAAGAAAATTATAGCAAGTCAAATGTGCTGAGGAGGGAGTAAGTAACAAAAAAGAGATGCTTAGAGAGATCTGCCAGCCCACATGACATGTCTTGTCTCCATGGTTACCAATTTAAATATACTTTGAAAAAATCATGTTCCTTTGTAAGCCAAGAAATTTGTAAACTTGTTACTTTAATGAAATAAACCTAACATCCTGTATCTTTGTCACAACATTTATCAAAGTTTGATTGAGGACCACATGCTTCTGGAGAATACTTTTGCCCCTGTGAGGGCTACTTGAGCCCAACTCTTGATCTAGATTGTGGCCCAGGAATTGATGATTTCCACTAGCAAGTCATTCTGATGTTCCCTACATTTGAGAGTGAATGCTTGCAAGAGCAGCTCGTGCTGCAGATACAAACGTTTGTCACCTGCTTGCAACTGCCTGGTAGTTTAGCACCTTCCTGTATATGCATAAAATAGCTTAGATCTGTAAAAATAAAAGATTTGTTCAACTTGATTAGGGATGTGTCGGCCTGCTTAGGGGGCCCAAGGCAGATTGTCCTTGGGTGAGCTCCTAGGATTAAAGAACACATGTGTGCAAGGCATCAGCAACAGCAGCAGGTAGTGTGGAGCAGAGAGAGCTAGAGCAAGAGTGAGGGCTGAGCATCTTTACTGTATAGTCCTTACACAAGCTGTTAGTTCATGTTTACATTCTTATATAGCACTATAACCAGCACATGCGTGTTTACCTGTGCCAAGTCGTGGATGCATAACTGTGTCCCACCGTGCCCTGTGCCTGTACTAAGATGTCCTTTCACAGCCCTGAGCTCTGAAGCGGTCTGAGCAGTTTTCCACAATATGACATGCATTTTTAATTGCAAAAGTACCCCGGTAAAGCACCAGATGTTTCTCAGTCAAGCTATTTTTTGTTTGCTTGCTTTTTGTAGGACAAGTAGGAAGGCACAAACTCTTCCCAGCAAAGTTTTCAAATCCTTCAATGTTTATTATTAGTTCCCTAGGAAAGCTATGGTGCAGATCCTTACATCCCTTAGAAGCTATCCTTGTTACAAAAGTTCAAAAGACAAGGTTGCAATTTAAGGTTCATGAACACCCAAAAGATCAGGAAACCTCTAAATGTATCACCTCAGTATAAATGTAAAGGTATAACTGTTTCATTATTAGAAATGGGATCTCCTTTATCTTGTCTCTCTCCCTCTCCCTCTCCCTCTCTCTCTCTCTCTCTCTCTCTCTCTCTCTCACACACACACACACACACACACACACATACACATACACATACAATTTTGCCTTTCTCTAATTTCTACATTATACAAAAAACAGTGCTCATTATATGAGATGAAAAATCTATAGAATGATAAAGTTGACCCAAGGCAAACACCACAAAAGCTCAAAATTCTCACATCGGGGTTGCCACTTGTGATTAGCTAAATGGTAGGAACTACGTTCCCAGCCATTGGAACAGGACGCAGTCACACAGCAGTCGCTTCTCTAGCGCTTAGCAACAGTATCATTGAGCACCTGGAATAGTTTAGGCATTAAGTGTAATTGGTTTTGCTTTACATAAATCTGGAGCTTTGTAAATAAGTGAAGCATTTCGGCTCCCATATAACACCAATTAACTTAAAGGGATGCGTTGTTTGTAGAAGCCTGCTGGGTTCCTCACTGTATTTCTCCAGTAATATGCTCTGTGATAAGAAAGTTCTGTGTCCCTGCAGCATTCCATTTACTCCAGCCGCTCCGTGCCAAGGGTCGATGTCAGCCACTCATCAGCAGCAGCTGTCAGCAGTTGTGAAAGCTTGAGGAAAGGCAGCCCTCCCCAAGAAGCTGCTGCTGCACCCTATTTCTGCTCATGATTGAGACCTGCGAGGCAAGGTATTTCAAAATGTTTTCTATGACTCGCAGAGCACAGGTCTGACCCCGTCTGATTCTGTCCACAAGTGACAGTGACATCTCTTTCCTTTTTCCTTTCGTCTTGTAATACTTCAATCTAGTGTAGGCAAAAGTCCCTACGTTGATCTTGTACACAAAATTACAAAAAAGCAACAAAAACCTATTCTTATTACTTGAATTTACAAGTGAAAATGTTTTTCATTGGAGTCAAAAAAATTTTAACAGTACAAAATAATACCCAAATACCTGTTCCTGAAAAGAGATAATTTTTTTTTCCCCCCCTTAAGCTCTGTGGCTACCTTCCCTCACTATCTCTTCACTCTGCTTAATCCTTTACCTCTCAGGTAATTTTGATTTATAACATTCATTCCACCCTGGCCAACCTCTAACTCCCTTAGTTTCCCGAAGTGTTTTATCTAACTATCAGAGAAACAGTAGCAACAGATAACAGCTCATGATTCCAAAACTTTTTCTATTAATATTATGTGATTTACAAAACAAAGGAGAGAAAAATAACCATTTCTGAGAACTGCCAGGATCCTTTGTTCTTTAAAAAGACAGCCACTCTGTTAGAACTCCAAATCAGCCAGCCAGTGGTCCCACAGCACCTCCACTGAGAGAGAACCCAGCATACAATCACTGCTCGTCGGCTTATGAGTACAGAGCTCAAATACAATCAGCAGCCAAGTGATGACAGCACACAGGTGTTGCTAAATTTCAGGTTGGCTTGGAGAGAGCATTGAAGGAAACACTAATAATAACTCATATCTATGTCACCCTTTACAGCTTACAAGTCGCTGTCACATGCACATTATCACATTTGATTAGCACTCACACTCTAGGAAGTAGGCATATTTTAGCAGGCCCATTTGGTAAATGAGAATTTGTAATTCTGAGACATTAAGCGATTTATTGAGAGATTGTAAGTGCTACAGACAAGGCTTGAACCTTGGTCTGTCCATCTCTAAAGGGCCACCAATTTCTACAATGAGGATAGTACGACCAATATTGCCTCATCTCCAGTCAACTTGGTGAGGCACTGTCATTATCTAAAAGTGAACAAGAAGGAGGGAAATGATTATGCCGAGATTAGTGACCCTGATAAAATGGTTAGCAAAGCATCATCCTTTGCCTAGTCTCTCTTCTTTCTCATTGAGGCCACAGCATAAGGTTTGTCTTCTGGGTGTCTGTAGTCATCAGATGTACCTAGTGGAAGACCCACCCACACCGTTTCACTGGAAGAATGAATTACAAGCTCAGAAAGGCCTTTCCATCCTCTGTTCCTAAAAAATGGGCTCAATATTTGGCAATTGGTGTCAAAAGAAACAGTAATTATGAAGATTCCTACACTACTAAGTACAACACATTGTTCTGGCTGTGGTACATTAGCTTGCTTATCTGTCACAGGACTCCTTGAAGTACAACAGTTCGCCCCTGTTGTACAAACAAGAAAGCAAACCACGGAAGTGTTCATAACTTCCCAAAGGTTGCACAAGCAGTATGGGTGAAGTCAAGGCATACACTAGCAGAATCTGGCTGCAAAATCTGGAGGCAAATCTACTCTACATAGCTGGCCTTGGGTGTTACTGTAGTCTACAACCGTCTTTTATATACTCTCAGAATTCCAAGGAGGGCAATGCCTTAGCCCAGAGGATTTCGTGTCCTTTCTACCTTAATACATAGAATATGACTTGATCATCAGCAGTTACTTGAGGTTCAACACCCCCTCCCTCTCCTCTTATAATAACGGTCCCCATTTTCTTCCCCCAGAGACGTGACTCCGAGAGCAGGGTTTCAGAGTCTGTGGTCACAGGTGGGTACATTTATTTAAGCATCGTTGTATGAGCTTTGGGCCATTGCCATGTGTTCCTCACATAAAAGTCATAGTAACAACAAGACAGGAACAGGAGGTGAAGTAGGCTGCTTCCTTAGCATTGACAGAGACTTTCTTGGATCCCTCCAGCCCTGTTTTTCACTGAGCATAAAGTTATAGATGATAACTCAGATCAATAAGGTCCTCTGTATTAGAATGAGTTCTAGTTGCCAACCAGGAACATTTTCTACTGTCACAAGCTCGTTTTGACTTTATTAACTATTAAATAATAATGGCGCCCACATCCTTCTCTATCATCCATCACAGACAGCTTTCAATCCATTCACTAGCTGGGAATTAGGTTTTTCCTTAAGATTGCTGAACTACAAGTGACCAAATCACATATAAATATAGTTAGGAGTCAACAGCCTATGACAAATGACTGCCAGCGTGATAGCATTTGGTGAGAAGCACAGGTAATGACATTTATGCAAAGACCAAGGCTTGACCCTACAAGGTATAAAAGATTGTGAAGCAAATTGGAATCAATGGGACGAAGATTTGGCAAAACTCAGGGGAAAGGCATGGTGTCTACCATAAAAAGATATCGCCTAGAAATGAGGCAGCCGAGCGGCAGATGCAGAGATGCAGATCTCTATGAAGACCTTGCTGGGCAAGATCATCACCCTTGAGGTTGAGCCCAGTGACACCATCAAGAATATCAAAGCCAAAATCCAAGACAAGGAAGACATCCCATCTCACCAGTGTCTGGTATTTGCCAGCAAACAACTGGAAGACAGTTGGGCTCTCTCTGACTACAACATCCAAAAAGAATTCGCCCTGCACCTGGTGCTTCAGGTGTGAGGTGGGATCATCAAGCCGTCCCTGCACCAGCTCCCCCCAAAGTACAAATGTGACAAGATGATCTGCCACAAGTGCTATGCCCACCTGCTCTCCCATGCTGTCAACCGCCACAAGAAGTATGGACAGACCAACAACCTGCATCCTAAGAAGAAGGTCAAGTAAAGCTCAGCCAGCCTCATGTCCAGAGGGTTATCATCTGCCCAACACCCACAGCCTTGGGGTCTGAATAAAGTTTCCCTCCCTTGAACAGAATAGAAAAAAAAATCATCTAGAAAATATACATGTCATCATAGTTTCATTTCCCCAATGCAGGGCCAGCAAGATAGCTCAGTGGTCTAAAGCGCTTGCTTAGTCAAGCATAAGCAGGTGCAGGTGATCACAGTTTAATCCCTGACACCACAAGCTGTACCGACCCTGTCCCCAGGGCCTGATGAGCTGGCTAACAACAACAACAACAACAACAACAACAACAATAATAATAATAATAATAATAATAATAAATATTTGGGCCAACGAGATAGCTCAGTAGAATAAGTGCTTGCCTGGCAAGTGCAAGGATCTGAGTTCAATCCCTGCTTCTGAAGGAAAAAAAAAAAAAAAAACTGCCATTTCCCCAATGCAATCTATTGAGGTAAAATGAGAAAAAGAGGACATGGTGAATGTTACATCCATATAAATGCCAGAGGAACATGTGCAAGCCTCAAATCAGAGCACGATGAGGGGTCATTTGCAAATATGGCATCATGGTTTGAACCTGGAATGTCCCTTCAAACACCTCACTTGTTTAGAGGCAGGGTTTTGGAAAGTGAATAGATTATGGGGGTGCTGCAGCCAACTTGCTATTAGCAACTGGGGCTCAGTCAGAAGAAGCATCTCACTGAGAAGAAAAGCACATCTCCCTCCTCCACCCCTCACTACATTCTCTGCCTCCTGGCTGCCACATGACCCTTTCATCAGATCCTCCTATCACACTGTGTCTGCCTTAGAACTAGCTCTAGATGGAAAATATAAGCCAAAATACATCTCCTGCTTTAAAAATGTGAGTATCAGGTATTGGGTCTCAACAACCAGAAAGTGACTAGGAGATTTTCAGCTACAGAAATGTGGTCATTGCTGTGACTTTAAGTGACCATGTGGTTTAGAAGCCTTTAGAATTGGTCTGAGGGGGAGGAGTTTGGAAACATCCGAAGGTGCTGACTAGAGAAGCGCTAAAATGCTGTTAGCCAAGCTTATTAGGAGACACTGGTTGGAGCTTAGCAGACCAGAATGCTGACATAAATGAAATAGTTGACTAGACTCAAGAGGTTTCAGTTATGAATAAGGACACCACTGGCAACTGGGCGAGAAGTCATGTGAGTTATACTCTGGTAGAATATGTCCATTGGCCCATGTCCTAAAACTTCATGGGACACTAAGATTAAAGGGAGTAGTAGGATACTACAAAGTGCCTGTACAGTTGGAGCTATGGAGAGGGCAGTTGCTGGAGACATTAAAAATAAGCAAGTATTCTGTATGGTGACATCAGGAAAAATGAACATCTAGAATCAGCAAGACCCCCATCCTTTACAGAATCGGAGCAGAAAAACAGAAAGACTGCTTTAAGAAGAGAGCCCCAGAAAGCTCAGCTCGCACAAGACAAATTAAGAGAGTTTGCCAGAGTTCAGCCACTCAGAGGCCTCTGAAACCATGACAGAAGGAGGCCTGGCTGCTCTCTGAGTTGGTAGCAGACTCTGTCATCACCAAAGTGGTGGTGACTTGACAGACACAAAGAATGCATAAGCTGTGGAGTCAGGGGGTCTCCCACCAGATTTCAGGAGAGGGTCTCAGGAGTGAGGCAGTAAGCATCTGAGAGGGGAGTGCAGAAAGCTGTGAGAGAGACACTAGGACCTCAGAAGTTGAAGAAGGCAGGGCCATGGAACATCTGTTGAGGAAAACTCACAGGCAATGATCACAACCAGTGCAGGAGAGAGGTGCTGCATGGGACAGCCTGTGATGTCATCGGGGTGGGTCTGCTCAAGCTACAGGGACTGATAGCTTCCCACTGCTTGCCACAGGTGTTGAACACAAAGTTGCAGGACAAAACATTCTCCATCCTGGGTTTTGGTTGCACTTTGGTTGAATTTCTTTCCCGTAATTTTTTCCGTTTTTGAATGGGCATGTTGAACCTGTGCTATTGTATGTTGGGCATATTTAATTTTCAGCTTTCATAGGGCTTACTGCTAAGAGTTTCACATGAGTTTCCGACTTTGGATTTCAACTTTTCAGCAATGCTGGAACTGTTAAGATCTTGGCAGCTCTCAGAGAGGGACTAAACGCATTTTGAAAAAAAAAAAAAAAAAAAAAAAGCCGGGCGTGGTGGCTCACGCCTGTAATCCCAGCCCTCGGGAGGCTGAGGCAGGAGGATTGGTGCAAGTTCGAGACCAGCCTGGGCTACAAAAGTGAGCTCAAGGCCAGCCTCAACTGCATAGCGAGACCCTGTCTCCAAAACACACACACACACACACACACACACACACACACACACACAAAAAAAAAAAAAAAAAAAAAAAAAAAAAAGACAGGAGTCTTTCAGAAGCCAGGGAAGGGATGCTTTGGTATAAATCTGTAATGACTTCCAAGGCCTCATGTGCTCAGAGGTAGGCCTTTTAGAAGGTGATTAGGTTATGGGACCAACACTGGTGCCTTTTCACCATGACGAGGGACCCGGCCAACAGAGGCATTTCACAGGGAGCGTGAAATGCAAGATGAGTCTCACTGCTTGGCCTTGCTTTGCTCTTTGCTTTCTGACTGCATTCATGTGAATGGCCTGGCCAGAATCTCCCACCAAGCCATTTCTGTCTTGATGTCACTTGACCATGCACAGAAAAACATGAGGCAAAACAAACCTTTCCTTTTTTCAGTTATGGGTGCAAGGTAGAATGTCTTAACGAAAGATAATTACAAAATGGATTTAAATGTTGGCACCACCACCCACCCACAGCAGGTGCCCTGATTCTGATAAATTGGCTATGAGCCCCTTGAGCATCTCAGACTGCCTTGCACAGTTCGCCACGCCCTCCTATGTGAGGTCATCCTTCTGGACCTGTCTCTGCAGTATCTCCAGAAATGCAAACTTCTGTTCCTTGTGCAGCCTGTGCCTTTTTGCCTTTTTCCTTGCAGCCAACCATGGCTAAAAGATGGGAGCAAACAAGATGGACAAGTGTGGCAGGGAATGAACCATTTTACTGCAATTAGAAGTTCACGGAGAATAAATTATCCTCTAGTTCAAGCTGTCCAGCAGTAATTCTCATTAATAATAACACTTCAACAACAGGCCTGCTTCCTACAATGACAGTGAGTGCTAGAAACTTTATCATTACTCTTGAAGCCGGAGTCGCATCCCAGACGGCAAGCGCAGATTGCCATATGCAGCATACAAGAGGTTTAAATTACTAAAGAGCTCAAATGTGTAACGGGCCATGAAGTTCACTGGCTAGATGAGCAGGTGGAGAAATTCAAAGGGATTCTCTCCGGCAAGGCTTTTCTCTAATTCAGTTTAGATAGTAAAACAATTTTTCACACTGGAAAGTCTATCGAACCAGATGCTCCCCCAAGGTCTCTCTTCTTGCCTCATGAGAGATATCTCTTTCAGGGTATTATCTCCTACATATGATCTCAGGGCTATAGCGAACATGGGATCCATGAAGGCATAGATTTTTGCAGAGGGATTATTGATAGGTAAATAGGAGAGGGAGAGAGGGAGAATGTGAGGGTGTGTGGGGAGGGAGAGACAGAGACAGGCAGGCAGGCAGGCAGGCAGGCAGGCAGACAGACAGACAGACAGACAGACAGACAGACAGACAGACATACAGACAGACAGACAGACAGCGAGGCAGAGAAATGTAAGAGTGATCCATAGACCAGATAAGCTAGCAAGTGCTGGCTTGCAGCTAACAGCTGTTCCATAAGAGCTCTTCATGTTGTTTTTTTAAGCTAGTTTTCACTTTTCCAGAGCTTGGAGGCTAATATCCATGGGCAAATATCCCAAGAAAGAAAGAAAGCAAGGTAGAAAACCTATTGCCCTTTATGCTTCAGTTAAGGTCCCCAAAGCTTTACGATCTTGTATTCTACATACTGAGGCAATCAGCAAGCTTTGTCTACATTTAAAGTGAGGGGAACAGGACCCGTGTTCTCTAAGGAAGTAAGTAGCAAGAATCTAGAATTTTATCTGGGATCAAAAATGTTGCTGCTGACCTTTACATTTCAAGATGAGCAGACCTCAGCTACATATACAAAGGCAGGGGCAGCAGCCTTCTGGGTAGCCTTAAGATGTAGCAGGAGCAAAAGAGCAAAGTGTGAAAACAAACAGCACAGCTTATCCTGGGACTGACAACCACCAGATTTGACTAGGCCACAAGACTCAAGGACATAGCAGTAGGACAGATCTATCTCAAAAGATCAGAGAAAATCAACTAAAAACATAGATAATCAGGGGAAAAATAAAGGAACATACATGCTAACACCAAAATTAATTGGAAATAAAATACTTATAGATCAAATGAAGCACAGGCATAGGACTTTATAAAAATATAATCCAGCCTCCACAGTTGCCCGTGGGTTTACGACTGGTGGGTTAAGGCAGGAACTACCTTTCCCAGAAATTCCCCACAAGAAAAGAGACACTTTAAATGTGTGGTAAGCTCAATCCATGACACACAGCTCTAGAATATAAGGCCTCTCACTTCTTTTGATTTTCTGCAAATAGAGGACACCACAGCCTGACAACAAATTTCACTAGTATACAAAAGTGAGTGACTGCTCCTTGCACCTTAGGTTCTTTGTCCTTCTTTTCTTTTTCTTTTGAGTACCAAAAGCACTAACTGGAACCTCTCATTACAGCAAGGTTAGGGATCAGCCATGGGATTCAAGGTTGCTAGTGAAACAACATGAGCAAGCCCTCCTGCCCTATGACCTGCACAAGAGATGGCTTTGGGACACAGACATAGCTGTTACCTGTGGTAGCGGGGTCAAGGAGTAGGAAATTAGTACTCCCCCACCCTGCAGCCAGCAGCACAAGCAGCGTGGGGCTGCAGGGATAAGGAGTGGGCAGTCAGCATTTTCACCCGCTTGTGCCCGGCAGTACAAGCACCCTTGATCTGGGACGTCAATCCTCTCTCTGACTTGTGAACTCCAGCATGAGACAAGAATAGCAGAGCATGAGAGTAATTAGCAGTGTGGAACAGAGCAGGTTGTGCAAGGTCTAGAAGGAGCCAACTGTACCAACGACTGGGAGCAGCCTTGGGCTATCTCTGAGGGCACTGCAGAAATTAGGAGAAAAACACAGAGACAGAAAGGGTAAGCAGACATGGAGGGACCTTCCAGAAAGTTTCTGGCTAAAGACTGGTCACAACCCCCCACATCCAGAGGCCGGGATTAACCCTGCATCCAACCCAGCACTAATCTTACTGCAGGCTTCATGGATGCTGCTTCTGACAGTACCACAGAACAGTGAATATCAGAAGAATTTCTCTTACTGTCCAATTGGGCTTTTTTTTTTTTTAAAGGTTAGTACATATTTTTTCATTTTATCCTACTTGTCTTCTTTCTCCCCTCAAGTATCTCTCTTGATCCTATCATGTCTTCATGTGAGTGAACACAGCTCCTAATCTTTCTGATTCACTTCGATTTTTTTGTTTTCTCCTTCATTGTTTCTCTCTTGCCTTCTTTTCCAGTTTCATAAAGCTTGTGGGTTCCTCCTTTGTCCTCCAGCCCCTTGCTTTGACTATACTTCTCTTCATCAGTCTCTCTGCTTTGTTCCCTAGGCCTCTTAAATTTTCCCAGAACAAGGGAAAATCACTCTACTAAAAGAAAACCCATTGCACACAAGTTCCTGTCTTATGTTGAGTTATGTTATACAACTTTAGATACTGCCCCTATGGTTAAAGGCACCCAATTAAGAGTTACCACAGTTTTTCAGTCTTTAGGCTGTGCTTAATGCTCCTGTTACTGTTAATTATACTATTTTAGCCATACTTGTAATCAGCTTTTCTCCCTTCTATGACAATACCGTGACTGTCTGTGGTCATGACTGTCACCACAGTGCAGCACCAAATGACTGGGTGCTGAGCCAAATAAATAGCAATTATATCATCTTTAATAAACTAGGAAGATAGGGTCTTGGGGAGAGCACAAAAACCAAGAATTTCCTACCAAAAACAAGATACCTCTCAAGAACATATATTTCCTAAGGAGGTCTCAGTACTAGCAATAAAGCTAACTACTATAAGAAAGTTAAAGGCATCAACACAGAAAATGATAAGACATAGAAGTAAAACCCAACCGCATGACCACCAGCCCAAACAGGACAAATCAAAGAGATAAGGTAGAGCAAACTGGAGGCCTGCTTAAAAAAAGGGAAGGGTATAAAAAATAAAGGGGCAGAATGATCATGTCCATCAGGAACAACTTACTCAGAAAGTCTAGAGTAGCCACTGATTAAAAATCAAAAAATAGAGAAGCATAGGAAAATGATGCAAACCATGAATACCCAACAGAAGAAAGAAATGGAAGCCATGAAACAGATTCAAGCAGATATCCAGGAGATTACAATCTCTATTGAAAGCTTGTCAATCTGCATGAAAGAAAAGTTAAAGCAGAATTTGAGGGATAGAAGGTAAGATCACAGTTAATGAGCATGAAAAGGAAGAGCTCTTAAAAATAAAGGTCTCTGAAAAATAATCCAATAGTTATAAGATGATTCAAAGAAGAACAACATAAAATTCATTGGAGTCAATGAAAAACCAGGAAGGAGCACAAATGACATGAAAAATATAAGATAAAATAAAACTATTTACAGAAGTAATGTCAGAAAAGTTCCTAGGATAGAGAAAGAATTTGACATGCAAATAAGTGAAGCATACAAAACTCCAATCAGCCGTAAAAAAAAAAAATAAATAAATCTATACTATAGCATATAATATCAAAATTTCAGATATTCAGCACAAAAACAGAATATTAAAAGATGTTAAAGAAAAGAAACAAATCTCCTATAAAGGAAAACTGATCAGAATTATAGCATATTCTTAATACAAACCTTTAAGTCAAGGAAGACTTGGTGTGAAGTATTCAAAATCCCATAAGAAAATAATTGCCAATGCAGATGGATATACCTTGAAATAGTGTCTTTCAGAATTAATGGGAAAATAAGATATTTTCCATGACAAAAAACAACTGAAGAAATTCATGACCACCAAACCGATGTGTTGTGAAAGACATTCTAGAGAGATATAGCAATCTGCACAAATCCAGGAACACCAATAGAAAAAAGTCACCAGGCAGGGCAAGCAATTAAACAGTGGGGAAAAACAAGGAACTAATTGCAGAAAATAATATGACAAGAATAAGCCACTAAATGTCCATCATAACCATCAATGTAAATTATCTCAATTCAACAAACAAAAGAAATGGGATGGAATAATGGATGAAGAAACAAGATCCAACAATATCTTGCATACAAAAGAAACATTTAACTCATAAATAAATTCATAGACTGAAAGTCAAAAATTGGACAAAAATATTCCATATGATAGGAACCTAGGGTTCAAAGATATAGCTCAGTAGAATAAGCACTTGCCTGCCAAGCACAAGGTCCTGAGTTCAAGCCAAGATACTGGGGGGAAAAAAACGGCAACAGGAACCCAGAAAAAATCTGGGGTAATTATTCTATTTTCAGACAATGAGAACTTTAAGACAAGACAGACTAAAGGAATAAAGGTCACTGCATTTTTGATAAGGGAAAACTTGTAGAAGATATAACAATCATCAATATATGTGCACCATATACAGAAGCCTCTAAGTATTTAAAACAAATATTGATGGGCATTAAAAATCAACAAGCACCAACAAAATTGAATTGGGGAACCTTATCATGCCACTATCATAAATGTATAGAGGAGCTAGACAAAGACTCAACAAGAAATATCAGAACTTAAGCAAACATAAAAACAAACATACTTAATAGATGTCTGTAATGTTCTACTCCACAGCATCAGAATACACATTCTTCTCAGCCATGCTTGGAATGTCCTCCAAAATAAACCACATCCTGACCCAAACAAGTAAATGCAAATTGAAATTACCAATGCATTCACCCGGCAGCCAGGCTGAGCACATGAGTGAGACCACGTGGGGCCTGCTGGAAACACATTTAACCCAGAAACTAGGCCAGACACATGAGTGAGACTGCCCTGGGCCTGCCAAAAACTCATTTTACCAAGCAACCAGGCCCGGCATGTGAGTGAGACCACCTGAGGCCTGCAGAAATGCACTTGACTCAGCAAGCCCAGCATGGGAGTGTAACCTCATGCATCAGACAGGCCCAGTATGGAAAAATGCCACAAAACTCCCTGCAAAGAGACTAGAGAAAAGACCCAACCAGCTGATCCAGGAGCAGAACACTTTGCCAGAGTGGCACAGCACGTTCACCTCCAAGGGCTGCAGCAGGAAGAAGTGGAGCTCAGCAGCCATAGCCAAGCCACATCTACCTCAATGACTTTGAACTTTGTAGATGCAGATCTGGTGCTAAGGTGAGAACTCTACCAAAGCTCTACACCAAAGGTCTGAAGTCAGAGCTACACAAAATGACAAAGAGAGGGAGCAAAATGCACTCTCGGGCCCCAAGCTCACCTGGAACAAATACAGGAGACAATAGCCTATAAGAAATTAGAAATCACACACCTAAAATCTCTGAAATAATAGCATCTGAAGAAAAGAAACAACTGCAGAAAGGTATAGAGAAAATCAGATCAGAAATAATTTCTGAAGTAAAAAAAGAAATAATACGTATAATAAAAGAAATACTAAGTGCTTTTAAAGAAGACACTGATTTAAAAAATGGATTATCTCTTTTTCATTGCATTTAATAAGAAATGGCAATGTGACAGCTTCAAAACACATTAATAGTACATTTCCAATATTTGATACAATGCATATTGTTGTCTACTTCTAGTAGTTATACAGACCACAGGGTGTAGACATGTTAATTTTTCTAATCATTATTGACACAAAAATATTTCTTCTCATTGAACTAAGAGAAAGTAGTTGTATACGTAATCCAATGTTTCATAATTGCAGTGGATTATTGCAAAATTGGCAATGATGGAAGCTGTTGATTTAAGCCTTTTATAGTATATTAATCTAGCTTTGTTTTATGCCTCGTGATTAAACTTTTCTTCTGGGTAGTTAAGGACAAGTTAAAGCCAGACCTGTATAACAAAACATGGAACTTTTGTATCTCCCAAGGTCAGTAAAATCCCCCCAGGATTAAAAAGAAAATAAAGGAGAATAGAAAAATGATGGAATCCTTGAATGAGCAATATAGGAAAGGAATAGAATGTATGAAGCAGATTCAAAGTGCTATACAGGAACTTAAAACCTCAATCACAAGCTGGCAAAATCATTTTAATGACAATGAAAATAGACTTTCATACCTTTAAGACACCATTGCATCTAGTGAAAAGGTAAGAAAAGATCTCTTAAATGTGACTGGGATGCAGGAAAAAATAATTCAACATCTGTAAGATGATGAAAAGATGAACAACGTAGTAAGACTAATAGGCATCAAGGAGAAAGAAGGAGTCAAGGTAAATGCTATAAAAAGACTTTGGGAAGAATTAATAGCAGAAAGCTTCCCAAATATGGGGAAACAAGTTAACATTCAGTAACCAAAGCATATAGAACCGCAAGTAACATCAACCCAATTAAAACCACATCCA
The DNA here is from genome assembly GCA_004027025.1 of Myocastor coypus. NCBI lineage: Eukaryota > Metazoa > Chordata > Mammalia > Rodentia > Myocastoridae > Myocastor > Myocastor coypus. The sequence goes on along the minus strand of PVJA010005215.1, from coordinate 29,853 downwards.
GACATATTATAATCAAAATCCCAGAAATTCAGCACAGAAACAGTATATTAAAAGCTTCTAGAGAACAGAATCAGATCACTTTTAAAGGAAAACTCACTAGAATAATGGCAGATTTCTCTTTACAAACCATCAAGTCAAGAGCATGGAGCAAAGTACTACCAGTCTTGCAAGGAAACAAATTCCAGCCTAGACTTAAATACCCTGCAAAACTCCCTTTCAAGTTCAATGGAGAAGTGAAATACTTCCAGGACAAAGAACAACTAAAGAATTTCATGATTTCATGCAGCCAACCCTGCACAGTTTACTAAAAGATATTCTAGAGATGGATCAAAATGACCACAACTTCATGAAGGAGAATGGTTAAGAACCCACCAAATGGAGAAAACAGTTAAACATGGGAGAAAAAGAGGTATATAAAAGCAGTCTTTCAACTGTTCTTCTGCATACAGCAGCAAAATATGTTTATCAGCATATTCTACAAATGGACTTCTCCTTCACCCTTATGGGTCATGATTCTATCTGGTTCTACAAGGTGTATGTCAAGGAAATAGTAGTAGTTCAGTCCCACAAGTGACACCTAGCTGCCAATAAGCATCATAGACACTGTCCACATCCACAATATACTAGAACTTTGTGTGATATCCTATCCCCAAACTGTTAGAAGTGCTGGTCACATATTTGCCATTCCAGTATTTATGTTATGTTTTATTCTTAGTAATTCTTTACTATCATGGAAACCTTCTTAGCTGACAGCTTTGTATATGTTGACCTATTCAAATACTATGCAAGAACTTTGAATTGATTACAGATTTGTACATATGATACAGAAAATTTTGGCCTCTAAGTTGGACTCATGGTTTGATTTGAATTTTGGAATATTGTTTTGAAATATTTAATTTAATTTTAATTAATTAAAAAAGTATTCTCTCGAAAAAGAAATTATCCTACATATATTATCTGATCATACTGCAATGAAAGTGGAATTCAATTGCAAAAGAAACCACAAAAACTCTATCAATATATGGCAATTAAATAGCAACCTTCTGAAAAACAAAGGAGTTACAAGTGAAATTAAAGTAGAGATTAAACAAGTAAATGATAATGCTGATATAACCTATTTCATGGGACAGAATGAAAGCAAGTCCCAAGCAGAAATTTATAGTTTTGAATACCCATAAAAGAAAGACAGAATAAACTAAAACAACAACAAAAAAAACCTAATGTTAAATCTCAAACTTCTACAAAAATAAAAACAACTCAATCCCAAATCTCATACAGAGAAGAAATTATAAAAGTCAAAGCAGAAATTAAGGCGATTGAGACTAAAAAAACCAACATGAAGAATTAATGAATTGAGAAGTTGGCTCTTTTAAAATTGAGAAATCTTTAGTGAACTTTATCAGAAAAGGAAATAAAAGACTCATATTCATGCAATTGGTAAAGAAAAGGGTGAAATTACAACAAATCCTGCAGAAATCTAGAAGATCTTCAATGACTACTTCAGGAATATTTATTCTGATAAAATGGAAAACATAGGTGAAATGCGTAGATTCCTAGATATATATAAACTACCAAAGCTGAATGAAGAAGATATAAAAATTCTAAATAAGACAACATCAGCCAATGAAATTAAAAAATGTAATTTAAAACACACCAGCAAAGAAAACCCTAGTTCCTGATTTATTTATTTTTTTTCAATTTTTTTATTGTTTAAATTTAACAATGGTTATATTACATATTTTCATCATCAGATCAGTTTAGATTAATACATATAGGTATATAAGATTGATCAAACAATTAAACATTAACCTTTCTAAATCCACATTACTTTTTTTTCTTTTCCCCCTTCTTTTCTTTGAAAGTTAACATATTGCATATTGTCCTCACAATCATTCTATAGAGTGCAGTGTGTGGGCATGACCCACCTCCCTATTGATGTTGCATAGAAAAAAGAAAGAAAAAAAAAAAAAGGAAAGAATATACTTCTCTTTGGACTAAGAGGAAGCAGATACATACACAGTCAAAGGTTTTGCAGTTGCAGTATGCCACCAGTGAAGCTTGTGATCTTGGAGGCTATTGAATCTAAGCCTCCTAAAGCTCATCTCACCAATCTAGTTCCTGATTTATACACAGCTGTGTTGTATAAGAAATTGAGAGATGACCTAATATCATTACTCCTCAAACTCTTTAATGCAATATAAAAGGAAGCAATACTCCCAAACTCATTCTGGGAAGCAAGTATTATCCTGAAACCAAAACCAGAAAGGATCCAACTTAAAGAGATTTACAGGGCAATCTCCTTCATGAACAAAGATATAAAAATCCTCAATAAGATATCGGCAAATAAAATACAACAAATTATCAAGATAATTATACAGCATAATCAGGTAGGATTCATCCAAGGGATTTAAGGTTGGTTCAATATAGACAAATCAATAAAAGTAATATGTCATATCAACAGTGCCAAGGACAAAATTCACACAATCATCATAATAGATGTATCAAAAACATTTGACAAAGTCAAACACGTATTCATCATAAAAATCCTAAAGGAAATTGCAATAGACAATCTTTGTATCAATCTAATAAAAATCTTTCTATGGCAAACCAATAGCCAATGCCATGCTAAATGGCAAAAACTAAAAGCCTTCACTGTAAAATCAGAAATAAGACAATCTGAAATAAGACAAGTATGGCCCCTATTACCACTCCTATTCAATATAGCTCTGGAATCACTTCCAGAGAAATTAGATATGAGAAAGAAATAAAGGGAATAAAAGCAGGAAAGGAAGAAGTTAAATTATAATTATTTTTGGATGCTTATACATTACATAGTAAGTCCCAAAAACTCTAGTAATATAGAAGTAAATAAACTACATTTGATAACCAGATGCAGTACAGCAACTGGATGTAAAGTCAACACTCAAGAATTAATATCATTCTTGTACACAAACAACAAACACATTAAGGAGGAAATTAGAGGAATAATAACTTTACAATAGAATCCCGCCCAAAACTGAAATACTTACAAATCAGTCTAGCAAAGGAAGTAAAGTATCTCTATATTTATAACTATATAGTACACTGAGAAAAGAAATTGAAGAGAATTTCAGAAAATGGAATGTCTCTAGTTCTTAGGTAGGAAGAACCAACATAGTGAAAAATGCTATACTCCCAAAATAGTTATGCAGATTTAATGCAATCCTAATCAAAATATCATTAGCATATCTCACATAACTAAAGAAAACATTCTTAAAATATATTTGGAACTAAAAGAACAGTTCTGAGAAACAAAGGTAAGTCAGGGGGTATCACAGTCTCTGACTTGAAATTATATTAAAAATACTGTGATAAAAACAGCATGGTACTTACTGGCCAAAAGCCAGACCTGAGCTTATCAGGGCCCAGCAGGATGGCTCAGTGGTCTAAAGCACCTGCTTAGAAAAGCTTGGGCGGCTGCAGGGACCACGGTTCGATCCCCAGAACTACATGCTGCACCAGCCCAGCCCTCAGGGCAAGCCGAACCGGCCATAAAAATAAATAAATAAACAAACAAAAGTTCTGAAACAAGAAAATAATAAAATTAAAAAAAAAAAAAGAAAGAAAAGAAAAAAACCTGCGGATCAATGGAACAGGTTAGAAGATGTAACAACAACCTCCAAACACACTCAGCTACCAGATTTTTATCTATCACTATGCACCAAAATAAAATTATTAAAATGATTCAAAGATCTAAATACTAAAACAGAAACAACCAAAGTCAGTTGAAAGATAGAATAGGTGGAACTCTGGAAGACATAGGTGTAGCAAAGACTTTCTGAACAATACTCACCCCTCAATCACATAGGAATTATCACAGGGAATGAACACCTGGAATTTCATCTATTAAAAAGCTTTTGTATAGAAAAAGAAATCACTAAGAAAGTGAAAAGAGTGGGAAAGATTCATGCCGGTTGTTTCTCAGATAAGACTAACATCTAAAACATATAAAAACTGGGGCCGGCAAGATAGCTCAGGGACCTAAAGCTCCTACTTAGGCAACCATAAAGACCATGACTCAATCCCTGGTACCACATACTGCGCCAGCCCCACCCCCCAGGACCAGGACAGGGTAAGCCAGCCATAACATAAAAAAAAATAAGTAAGACATATAAAAACTAAAAATGTCAAGTGCTCTATATTCAAAGACCCAATCCAAAAATCATCATCTGAGATGAACGGACACATCTCAGAAGAAGTACAAATAGAAAATAAATATATGAAAATTTCTCATCACTGGTCACTGGAGAAATGAAAAATAAAACAATGCTCAGATTCCATCTCACTTAGAAAGAATGACCGTTAGAAAAACAACTAATAACAAATGCTGTCAGGGCTGTGGGGAGAAAGGAGCCCTTCTCCACTGTTGGTGGGAGTTAGGCTGTGTTATGGGTTCTCAACATAGAAAGCAGACCAGGATCCAAAATTAAAATTTAAATATGAGCCTTTTCTTACCAGGCCTGGGACTGCTTGACTATGCTCACACAGGAGAGGACAAATGGCGAGGAGCCTTAGAAGCAGAGAGGTCTTAAAGGTAGAGACTGCATCCTGGCTGGCAAACAAATTAGTCATCTAACAGACAGAACAGCACCTTCAGGGACAGCGTGACCATTACTCGGCATACATTCTTTCTGGGAGCATTGTTCAGTTTTCGTTTAACATATATTTGGGTACACGTGGTCTTGACTACTACAGCAATGCTTTCCAGTTGGTTAGCAACACCTTAGTTATTTTGTACAGTTAGAAACATTTCAACTTTTCCCTTGATTTATTTTGTAGGTTTCTTCTGGGAACTCTGTGTCTATTGATGATTTATCAAGGGTACACCAAACCTCCTTGCAGTCTGACAAGGAAGTAGCACCACAGAAAGTTGAACAGAACAATTTTTTTTTTTTTTTTTTTTTTAACATTTAGTTTTACATTAACTCATCACAGGCCGGTGTAACTACTGTGGAAATCAGTGTGGAGATTCTTCAACAAACTAGGACTAGAGGGTCCAGGTGGTCAACCTATTCCTCTTCTGGGCATATTCCCCTCCAAAATTAAAAGCATTATACCACAGTGATATGTGTGAACCCATATTTATAGCAGTATATTTCATAATAACCACATCTTGGAAATTGCCTACATGCCCATCATTTGCTGAATGAATAAGGAAGATGTGGATTTTCAATAAAATGCAGTATTACTCCGCCATAAAGAAGGACATACTTGAGACATTTCTAGGTAAATGGGTGCTCCTTGAGAACTTGCTCTTAAGCGAAGTGAATTGGTCACACATGTGTAAATATATCATTATTTCTCTGGATAGGAAGCCAAATAAAGATCAAAATGAGGAAAAGATATTGTGAAATAGGAATAAAATGTTCTAATGGGGAAAGGAAGAGGAGAAAGACAAAGAGGGAAAAGTACAAATTATAAAAGAAGAAACAGGAAGAAGATGCTTTTAAAAGTAGGGGAGATGCTTTTGTAAGTGGGAAGAAGGAAAGGGGTTGAAGGGATAGTAGGAGAATGAAAGAAAAGAATAAAGTTATATCATGTGCAGGTAAAATCTCTATGATGGGAACAGGAATGGGGATAAAGATCACTCAGTCAAAAATGTAATGAATAAGCAAGCAGGGATTAGACTTAGTAAAGAGTTAGTTAGAAAGCCTAGTGACCTGAATATTGTAATATAAATGGAGACAGTGAGACTGCGATTAGGGCTAATATATTTAGAATGGAGATGAGAGGAAAACCCTAAGAGATTAGAAAGTTGAATCATAGGCATAGACCACTTATTGGATCTCCACCATGCATCTTTATTGGCTTGTGTACTTTTTATAAGAAATCTACAGGCTTGGGATTACTCTTATCTTCATCCTATGTATAAGGAAACTGGAACACGCAGATGACAATCCAGTTGCCTGAGTTGACCCAGTATTCGTGGAAGCCAGTGCAGCGGTCCACATGTCTGTACACAGAGCCTTGCTGATGGTATGCATTAGTGGTAAAAGAGAAGGAGGTCGGGAGTATAACTGGTTTGTGAGCTGAGCAACTAAGTGAGCATGCAAGCCACTTAACAGGGTAAGTTAGCGTGAGAGGATTAAAAAACTGGAAAGGACACAAGCATATTTATACGCAATACATCTGAGGTGTCAATAGGAAACTGAGTGACTCCCTGCATAATGAGGGGTAGGTTTTTTTCTTTTCTGCTGCTGTTTTGTGTGTTGCTCGCCTTGTTTTTGGTCTGTTTTGATTTTACTATAATTTTTTGGTTGAATCGCTCTTTAGGGGAGGTTTATTTTTTTGTTTTCAGTGCCGAGGACCAAACCCAGGGCTTCCAACTTGCTAGGCAACCATCCTACAGCTGAGCCAAACCTCTATCCCGTGTTTTGTGTGTTTCTGAGGAACTAAGAACATGTATTATATGCATAGTAAGTTGCTTACCAAAAAAAGGTGCACTATTTAAAATCTGACTTCATGTGCCCGCCCTTCAGCTCTGGCACAGTCTCATGAGGCTTCAAGGTTGTCCAGGCTGGACTTGAGCTTGTGCGTGTGCCACCACATCCGACTGCGAAGTGAACTTTGGCCACCCAGAAATGGACTGTAGTCCCCAAGCATTTTTACTTATAAAAGAAGCTTAGGAAATATCCAGGCAAATCTTAATTTTTTGAGTGAGGAAAACTAGGTCAAGAGAGGTGGTGCGACTTATCTGTAAGTGAACAGTCATGTAGCTGGTAAAACTTCATGAACCTCTTCCAGTTCAACTCAGTACAATACAAGCATCCCCTAAGAGTATGATGGAGAAAAGAAAAGGATCTATAGTAAGATGATGCTTAGCTTGTTGCGTGTCCTGTAGGACTTCTCAGAAGCTTTATTATGTGCATAGCACATAGTTTCCCCCTCAAAAAAATGATTTGGTATTCAAAATCTTCTCAATACACACAGCCACTTTTCAGCTCTGGCCTTTATCAGATCTCTTAGAAATGCTGGTAGACCAAGAAAAACTCGGGCCCTGAAAACCAGAAAGCACTCAATTTGAACTAAGTCTCTACCAGTGAGTAACTGGGCAGCCTTTGGCATGTTACTGAATTTCACTGAATTTTAGTATCCATATGTATTTTTTGTCTTTTCTCCTTTTTATATCATCATTTATATTAACACATATATCCAAGACTCTTCAACATGGTCACTGCATATTCGTCACCAACCATTGTCCCTGCTTCCTGAATCTGCTAATATTTTTGGATAACTTCTATGCTTCTAAATTATTCGTGGACATATATTAATATATATCATTCTCACTATTTTAGAAAAACTAAAGCATCCATTTTTCCCATTTATTTTATCTGAAAAGGAATTTTTATCCACTGATAAGAATCACTTTGACAGCAGAGCCTAAATGCATCCAGTTTTCAGGCCAGAAGAGATGAAGTAGAAATCTTATTTATCAGAAGAAAAGCTGTTGTTGATTATCACAATAAATCTTCACTACATGGAACTTGAGCTTTCTCCAGACACACGATGAGCAGATCTCTTCCTCCTTTCTACTTATAAATGAATTGTAGATGGGGTTAGAGCATCACACAGACAGTCACTGTCTTAGTTACTTTTTGCTCATTGCTGGGACAAATACCCCACGCTCAAGATGAAGGAAGGAAAGGTTTATTAGCTCACAGTTACTGGAGGTTTCAGTCCATATTCGGTGGGCCCAAGGCTGAGTGGAACAGGGCACAGAGCATCCAGTTCATGGTAGTGGAACAGCAGCAAAATGGTGGCAGAGGCAGTCAATCAATCAGGGCAACAGAGCAGCAGCAACAGCTCGAGTCTGTCTCTCTGTCTCTCTTTATATTACATTCAGGCTCTCTGCCTTAGCCCCCGTCTTAGGCTACACCCATAATCCCAGAAGTACTTCAACCCATAATCCCATCAGTACTAAAACCCATAATCCCAGGGATCATGGATCAAGTCTCAAACTCTAGAAGTCCCTGCCCAATGACTACATGAAGCTTTCAGGGGACAACTAGACATAAACCATAAGTCATCATGTGCAATGGAAAGAAAAAAAAAAAATAAAGTCTTGGTTGCACATTAAATTTCTGCATAAGTGTTGTTCCACGGCATAGTTCTTATGTGTTTTAATGAACAGCTTCTGCCTAAGCATCTTAATAGAGAATAAACTCAGTTTTATGTGTTCGGCATGTTTGCTAATGGTTATGGCTGAGGTCAGTGAACACTATGTAAGCCACCTGCCGTGAATCCAGGCTGGGAGAGACAAGACACAAGGCATGTGCGATGCCAAACTCCCTCTAAAAGCTCAGAAGTCCTTTATTGATGGGATATTCACAGAGGAACTGAATGGAAAAGAAGATGTATAATCAAGTGTTAGAGTGTGAGCTATAACAGAAAAGGAAAGAACATTCAACATTAGCTGTCACTTAATAGACACGTGCATTTGCAGCCTAGGACATAGATTAAGCTGCTGGCCCTAGCTACCAATTTACAGAAAACACAGGGGACGTAGGAACATATTAAATGACACCACAGGGATGAAATCCCCAAAGTCAAGACACAGCGAACCTCACGGGATAAAAAATTGAATTTCTGCCACAGATACATTCAAGGGGTCATATTTGGGTTATGTATTAAAAAGCTGAAATCCCTACCAATTAGTTGCAGTATTTGGATTAATTTAGATCTTGATTCAATAAACAAATGCTTAAAATGGAATAAAGAAAACTACTGGCAGTGTTTGAGATTAATTAAAAATTATTGTTAATTCTCAGTGTGATGACATGAGGTATGATGATATAATAGTTATATTTTCTCCAAGAACTCTTATCTTTTGGATATTCATGGATGAAGAGCAAGGATATTTAGCATTTGCTTGAAATTACTTTAGTACATGAAGAACTGGATGAAAGTTTAGATAAATCAAAATTGGCTACAAGCTGATAAATGTTACATCTAGGAATTTTAGTGTGTAGAAGTTCTTTATGCCATCATCATAACTTTTTGGTACGTTTAAAATACTCTATAATAAAATAACCATTTTAGGGGCTGGGGAGATAGCTCTGTGGCACAAATCCTTGCCTGGCAAGTGCAAGATCATGAGTTTGAATCCTGGTCCTGCCAAAAATAAATAAATAAACAAACAAATAAATAAAATAATCATTTTTATATTTTATGAGTATTATCGGTGCACCTGTAGCATGTGCAATGAATTGCTTAGAAAATGTTTCTTGGGGCCGGGGAGATAGCTCTGTGGCACAAGTGCCTGCCTGGCAAGTGCAAGGTCATGAGTTCAAACCCCAGTCCCACCAAAAAAAGAAAAGAAAATGTTTCTTGATAAGCCAGATCTCCTCATCTGATATTTAGAAGAGAAAGAGCCAATGTAAAGATTCAGCAAAAAGCAGTTTAATATTTTTAATTGAATATATATACTATCCCATTTTTAAAAAGAACTTCAGGCTTCAAAACTGTATTAACCAATATACTCTAACTCTAAGATGGGTGGCCCGACATTCTCTAACTTCTACCCTTCCTATTACCTGTGCTGCCTTGCTTAAGTAAAGCCTAATCAAAAAAAGATCAAGTGTTGCACCACTTAGTAAACGTCTTGAATCTGAACACAGAATTTTTTGTCCTGTATCTAGTAAGAGAAGTCATATGTTCCAGAATACTTCCAAATTTACTTGGATTTTGTTCTTTTATATACTTTTTCAATGTATTTTATTCCTAAAAATATTAGCTCCTATATACAGAAAACTTGCTAAGAATGAAATTGAAACAGCTCAGGATAAACGTTCTTCTCACTCCTACATGTTTGAGCCAATCTTAAAATCAGGCATACCAGCTAGAAATGTAATATGGAAAACAGAGTTGAAAAACAGCCAAAGGAGGGGCTGGAGAGATAGCTCAACAGAGTAAGTGCTTGCCTAGCAAGCACAAAGACCTGAGTTCAATCCCAAGTTCAGGGGAAAAATATACAGTAAAAAGAAAGGAAAGGAGGAGGAAAGTTGACCCTTCTCAGCAAAATATAGGATGTTTTAGTTTTGATACTTATCTTAGTTATTCTTTTCTCGTTGCTGGGACAAATACCTGACACCAAAAATGAAGGAAGGAAAGGTTTATTTAGCTCACAGTTACTGGAGCTTTCAGTTCATATTCAGCTGACCCAAGGCTGAGCAAAGTAGGGCAGAGAGCATCCTGTTCAAGGCGGCAGAACAGCAACAATCGCGACAGAGGCAACTGACCAACCAGGATAACAAAGAGCTACAGAGAGTCTGTCTTTGTCTCTCTTGTATTACATTCAGGCTTTCTGCCTCAGCCTGTCTGCCTCAGACCACACCTATAATCCCAGCCATACTCAGACCCACGATCCCATCAGTACCAAAACACATCATCCAGTGGATCATGAGTCAAGTCTCAAACTCTAGAAGTTCCCACCCCATGATTGCATGAAGCTTTGGAAGGACAACCAGACACAAACCATAACAATACTTCACTGTTGCTATTCTCACAAAACCATGGGGAATGGAACCAATTGTTCATTGGGAACTTAGAGGCCACTACAACCTGCACCATGCAAGGCACACTGCACAGAATTCCCTACCCTAGCTGGCAAGGGTCCACTTCCTTTCAAAGGCCTTTAGACTAAGAATTCTGAACTGTAAGAGGTGGATGCTTGCTATGTAACCAACTTTTAACATGTGATTAGTGACTTTAGCTTTCAATTTACATCCCCAAAATGCTAATGGGACCTTACCTATGTTCCAAAAAATTATATTAAGACATGATCTGAAAAGCTTGACAAATGACATTTTCAAACCAGATCACTTCCCTAATTTTTGTATAGTATGTAGGATGTTGACCTGGAAACTATGACCTTTCCTTCCTTAATCTCCAGGTTCATAAAGATGCAGCAAGTACTGAGACTATATTTTCATTTTCTGTGACAACAGAACTATTAAAGCGTAGAAAATATTACTAATATTGAGAAATGTCAGATAATATCCGTTTCAGTTCAATTATTCACATTCATATGAAATACCTCCGAGATAAGCACTGACTAGCCAACATGCCAAGTGCTTTACCTAATAATACAAAAGTGGCGAGGACTCAAAAGCTTTAAATAGAGCGCGTAGTCTTGGGAGGAATTGACAAGTTCATCACTTCTGACACCTCTAAGACAACTATGACTTAACCTAACATGGGATAACACGTGGAAGCTTCCTCAAGTAACTGCACTGCTAGGAGGAAGTCCTCAGACATCTAGAATTATTGTGGCAGGGATTCATAAAAGCAGCAGCATCCTCTGGCTCCACACCCATCTGGAAAGAGTTTCAAAGAGAGTGGACGTTTTAAAAAAGAGAGAGAGAGAGAGAGAATTCTTACATACTTTTGGGTATTAAAAAAAAAGACAGAATCTATACTTTCTTGAAGCTCCAGCAAACAGCACCTCTATTCATGCAGTTGGCTAATGAATGAATATTCATGGAGATGCTGTCGTGCACCAGGTCCACATGTGTAAGGTTGAGCCTTTCTTCCACATCGCTGAAGTATGGCAGCAGTACAGCCAGATAGCTCCAAGAGGTTTCAGGGGCAGAGGATCCAAGTTTTCTCCGAGTCTCCAGTGTATCCAGGACGTGTGGGGAAGCACACTGATCTTTCCCAGTTCCCCACATTTTCATGACAATTTACCTCTCAGAGATACAGGAGAGCAAGAGGGAGAAAAAAAGGTAAGGTCATATCCCTGGGTGGCCTCGCCAGCATGACAACAGGACATGGCACCAAGGAGCAGCCCAGACGAGCACATGTGAAGACCTCACTGCTGAGGTCAGCCCCAGAAAAAATGAGAAACTATGACTTGATGGTATTTGGGCCGGGAACTAAGAAACCTCAGAACTGATTTATCTTGTACTGCTTAAAGCCATGGAATAGGGGTAACTTTGAATGTATATTTAGCTCAGATATAAAAGTAAAGTCACATTTCTTACACAAGTCAGACACTTGAAAATACTTCCATCTGTATACAAGCTGTGTGTGTGTGTGTGTGTGTAATTTATACACAACTAACTATACCTGAACATTGAGGCCTCCAGAAAATTGCTTAGGAAGGCTCTATTTGTGATGTTGTCATTGCTAAAATGCTTCTTTAAGCCTTCAGCATCATTTTATAAACCATGTCAGAAAATCAATTCCATTAGTTTCTTATACTAAATCTCAGTATTTTATTGATAACTATGAAAGGAAGGACCGAAGGAGGGAGGGAAGGAAGGAAGGAAGGAAGGAAGGAAGGAAGGAAGGAAGGAAGGAGGGAGGGAGGCTGGGAGGGAGGGAGGGAGGGAAGCAAAGAGGAGAAGGCAGTCACTAGGGATTGCATAATCACACTTCATGCTACACAGAAGTTGTCGTCTACAGTTATTGATTAGCTGTATATACTATAATTGACGTCAGATCTGCCAAGATCTGTTTTCATGTGGCAGCATGTGTGAAGGAGGAAAGGAAAGAGGAAAAAGGGATTCACATAAACTGCGGCTCCATCTATCAAATTGCCTGGCTTCTAGCAATTTCTAAAACTCTGGAGGCATCAGCTGCTCATTAGCCCTGAGGACGTCATAAGAACAAAGGCAGTCTTCAAAAGGTTATACATTGGCAATGGCATCTTAATACATTTGTGGTTATGGTGACTGTTTTGAATGAAAACTTTCATTTGGATTTATTAATATGGCTTTGGTGGTATACTCCTGTAACCCCAGCACTTGGGAGGTAAAGCAGGGGAAACACCATGAGTCTGAGGCCAGCATGAGCTACATAGAGAGACCCTGTCTTTAAAAATAAAAAACAAACTACTCAAAACACAGTCACATAACTTTACAGCCATGGAGACCTAGCACAATGACAAATACCTTGTCTCTGGCTGGTTATTTCCCTAGGAGTCCCGTGCTGTTTGTCACTGCCTCGATCTCCATAGTGTCTTAAATTTCTCCACGCATTGGAAAGAGCTTTTTCCAAGCAGGCAAGGAATTGGTGCTGTCATACAAGAAGAAAGGCGAGCTTAAGAGAGCCTGTGTGGTGCAGCCTTCCCTGTCCTTCAAGTGGGTTTCTTTGCATTTTTACGAGCACTGCTCTTAATCTCATTTTTCATTCCCATCTTGCAACTTTATGCCTTTCTATTGATCTTAGTGCTGCTGCTAAGAGACACCAATGAGAAACGCTGAGAACACTCAATAAATAAAAAATATCCGTCCACCCTGTACGTGATTCCTCCTTAGAAAATAGTGCAAGTAAAATAGTGTTATTTCTGCTCCCCGTTGGTTCCTAAGACCAAAAGTCTATGCCTTGCATGAGGAATTACATCCAGGGATGAGTACAAAGTATTATAAATTTCAAATCTCAGGACCATCATTGCCTTAGAGAAGTTGCTTTCTATAATTATCGATTAAATCATACATATTGTAATTGAAGTTGCATGGACAAAGATACATTTTGATGGTGGCATTTGTGATCTTTTTTTCATGCATGAGAAGTGCACTTATTTTCAGTCCTTTTTTAAAGTTGCTGCAACAAGAATCACTTTTTTTGTTAGTTTAAACTTAGCCAGGCATCTTGAAATCCTAGAACATATTTTACTCAAGTGGCCTTTTATTTAAAGTGCACACAGGGGCCTGGCGGGATGGCTCAGTGGTCTAAAGCGCCTGCTTGGGAAAGCTTGGGTGGCTTCAGGGACCGCGGTTCGATCCCCGGCACCACATGCTGCGCCAGCCCTGCCCTCTGGGTGGGCTGAGCCGGCCATAAAAATGAGTGAATGAACAAACAAAAGTTCTGAAACAAGAAAATAAATAAATAAATAAAATAAAATAAAAAATTCTAAAAAATAAATAAATAAATAAAGTGCACACAATGATAACTTAGAGATAGTATTTTTTATTAAACAGGTAAATCAACTCAAGGATCAAAATTATGACGTTTATCTCTGTACTATGAAAAGCTGAGGTATGCTCCATGAAGTAGAATGGAAAGAGTTCTGAGACACTCATTGCACTGACATAGTCATCAGGGCCTGTGTGCTCTAGCATTCACATCCCAAGCTATGTGAATTTAATTAGACTTCTCCAAGTCCTTGTTCAACTACCGTTTGATAGGTGTCATGAGACTCTTGTGAAAGCCCTGAAGCCCAGTCCTCTTTTCCCATGACCTGCCTTGGCTCTTCCTTCTGTTGGCTTCACTTTTAGTCAGACTGTCCTTCTAAAAACACCCTATGGCTACAAAAATAAGCTAGATGGAGCTTCTTTCTCAGAAGTTCCAGTAACTATCTTCTCTACACCTCACTGATTCTGTTAGGCCATGTGTTTACTTCTGGACAATGACTTTGGCCAAAAGCAGTATGACTTTCTAATTGCTCAGGTCTCTATTTTACTGTCCAGCTGTGAAGCTGACAAAGAAGAGGACTTCATAACAAACACATCAAATGTGTCAAAATCTGGGAATAAGCCAAGTGTGGTGGCACGTGCCTGTAATCTCAATACTCAGGAGGCAGAGGCGGCTTCTCACGGTTCCTGAAGCAGGAACCATCATGAGTTCCAGACCAGCCTGGAACTGTATTAGTGAGATCTCACTGTATTAGTGAGATCTTGTCTCAAAGAAGGGAGGGATAGAGAAGCCAGAGGGAAAAAATGAAGTACAGTGGATAAAAATAGAATAAAGAGATGCCAGAAAAACAAAAATAAAATAAATGCTAGGAGATTTTGATCCAAAGTTCCAAGGTAGAAAGTGTAGTACAGCTAAGCAATTGCTTCAATTCTGGAACTAGAAGGCATTGAACTCACATAAACTTTTTCTGCTCTATAGCTTTCCAAGCTAGGACCACCAGGTAAGATTGTGTGCCAAGAACCTTATATTGTGACTCATGTCTTAAAACTGAAAGTATACATAAAAATTTTCTCCAAAATATACCATGTAGATGTTTCTTCCGGCATTTTTCTACTCAATATCATTCCAAACTTACCATGAAATAGCTTGTGTCCCCCGAATGGCTTCTGTTTCTAACTTTTATAAGAGACTAGTTTTCAGATATTGCAGTCTCTGGCGCTGCAACTGGGAGAGCTCTCTTCTAGTCAGAATGCCCCTGAGCATTCTCCTTTGGCTGTGTGATTTTCAGTTTGTAACTTTTGGGGCAGGAGTGGTGAATGAGAAGGAGATGGGTATGGAGCCTTAGGAGAAGCAAACATAGAAGGACATAGTTACAGTTATAAATGACAGCAGTATGCTCTTTCTATGAAACTACTATTGTGAGAAATTCTGACCCACCCAACGTCTCAGCCAAGGGTGACTCACAAGTTCTCACTACAGAGCCATCTCCAGCTCATATGAAGCCCATCACTGCTGAATTGCACCGTGAACATGCATGTGCATGACACACACACACACACACACACACACACACACACACTTATTAGAAGGAGGCCACTGTAGCACAGCCACACCATGTACCCTCAGTGAGACACAAACCACACGTTCTTCCCAGTGCTCTCAAGACAATCCAAGTACGAGCACTTCCACGCACTGCAGTCAGGACCTATTAGTGCCTTCCCTGCACCAACCGCTGTTCCTCAGCGAGAGCCTTTTAGATTAATCTTATGAAGCCCTCACCTTACTGAAGTCACATTTTTGTTCCATCAAAAGCCTTCATTTTCGGTCCATCTCAGCCAAACAAATACCCAGGCAGAGTACCCAAGCATTCTCAAGACTTTTGTCTTTTTGTTGTTGTTGTTTTTCTTTTAGAAATTTTTATTTTATTCTTGTTTCAGAACTTTTGTTTGTTTGTTTGTTTGTTTGTTTGTTTGTTTTTATGGCCGGCTCAGCCTGCCCTGAGGGCAGGGCTGGTGCAGCATGTGGTGCCAGGGATCAAACCGCGGTCCCTGCAGCCACCCAAGCTTTCCTAAGCAGGCGCTTTAGACCACTGAGCCATCCTGTCGGGCCCATTCTCAAGACTTTTCGAAGTGTCGGTAGAAGTAGAAGAATAGAAATAATGGGCACCATTGGATTCAGACTTCTTTCAAATACCAAAGCTCATAGCTAGAGCACACCTGGGTGCCTACTGCTCTCTTCTCCAAGAATTTTTTTCCCTAGACAAAGGATGTGCTGACATAGCTCTTGTGCAAATGGGATCCTGATGGGTGATCCTGCTGATGTGGTTTGGCCAGAAGAAGAAAATGTGTCCCTTCTCTGGGGTGACACAAGCTCATGTTCAAACTTAGAACTCACAATCAGTAGAATAGATTCTGGTGATGAATGTATCCAAGATGAAATGTGAGCTTGAGAGCTTGTTCAGGTTTGCGAAGTTTCAGGGTTATGCATCATAGAAATATCGTTCCATTTCTCTCAGGAAAGCCTATCATAGAAAGTTAGTTTGGATTGAATTTAGTGCTCTTGAAACATGAGAGTGGAGTTTATAGAAACAGCTATGAATGGGAACTTAAATGTCATCTAGTTCAATCCCTTCTCCTCGGCATATGGAGAAAAATATTTTTTCAGCTAGTGGGTGGCAAAGTTGGAACTAGAATCCAGATAATTATTTTCCATGTCTCCTTAAAGAAAAATGCAGGGAATGACAACAGGCAAAGATTACAGACACTCTTAAAGATTTGGCATCTGACACATTTGCCCTGGATTATTAAAATGTTACCCTCAAACAGTCCAAATCACTTGCTACTCTCAGCAGAAAGATTAGAGAGAAACTCAGAATCCTGTGAGCTTTGATTGATGTCTATTCCTTAGACAAAGCTGAATTCTTACCAAAGCACATCTTATTTTCCAGAGCAGGTATGACTTTCTTTCTCAGTGATTTGCCCCCACAAAGTTGTAGCTCTAAGAAGCTAATGAACTCGCATCGTTTCTTTAAATTTCATAGTGGAGTGGAAGTCGCTAATGCTGACTTCCATGTGTAGTTTTCCAGAAATAGAATAGGGAAGGGCTTTTACAGAGCAGAAAACACTAAAGGTTAGGTCATATTAATAGAGACAGAGAGAGAGAGACAGAGAGAGAGAGGGACAGAGAGAGTCAGAAAGAGAGACAGAGAGAGACAGAGACAGAGAGACAGAGAGAGGAAAGAAAAAAAGAAAGAAAGAAGGAAGGAAGGAAGGAAGGAAAGAAAGAAAGAAAGAAAGAAAGAAAGAAAGAAAGAAAGAAAGAAAGAAAGAAAGAAAGAAAGAAAGGAAGAAAAAGTTAAGTGAGAATCACACGAAGACCCTCCAGGGACATAAGTAGGACACGTGATCTGCCCAGGCTACCCAACAGACTCATATATTATTCAAAGGGCCACCTTGCTGGCCCTATGATCTCTGTCAGTAATTAGACTGTGATCAGATTCCCCTTGAGAAAGTGTGTGTGTGTGTGTGTGTGTGTGTGTGTGTGTGTGTGTATGTGTGTGTTTGATTCACGGCACTTAACCCAAACAAATATATATCTAATTCCTGATGACAAATGTAATTTTTTCTTCTGAATGTCATTCAACTCTACCTCTGTTTTATTCACACAGTTACTAAATTAGTACCTGGGAAACTGGTCCCCTAGGCCACCACCAAGAGAGATTTAGCGGTCAGCCTTTCTACTTACACTGCCTACCTGGATCCCAATTAGTGCTAATTATTACAGTGACTGTCTTGCCCAAGTGAGCAAATGTGTCCCTTGATAAAGTCTGTACTATAGAAAAAGAAATTTAAAAGTACCTGTATCCAAAATAAGCACCACATTTTAAGGAAGCCTTTGACCTCTGAGAAAAGTTAAGCGCTAAGACCCCTCATGGTAGGAGTGAACAGTGAGCCCCTGTGGTACCAAGGCATGAAGACACAAGGTTTGCAGTGTCTCCTACTAGATAAAGATTAGCTGCGATTGACCAGAATCTGGCATCATTGTTAAAGGAACAGTCTAGAACAAAGTTGGGTCTAGCTCCTGTCTCAGGCTCTGCCATTTCTCTCAGCTCCACCAGATCTCCCTCCAACTGGGCAGAAAACACAGAAACAGAAAGGAAACAGTCTACACAAGTAAGTTCAAGCTCATTATCAAAACTGGGAAGCTAGCTGCAACTGAGTCTCTTTACTCCAATTGGGCAGTTATCATTCTAAGTCAGGGTTCTCAACCTCAATACTGTTGACATTTCAGACTGAGTAATTCATTGTTGTGCTTGGCAGTCCTGTGGTTTATAGGATTCCCGGCTTTTACACAATAAAGGCTGTCTCAGTTACTCTTCTCTTGTTACTGGGACAAATACCTGGCACCCAAAATGAAAGAAAGAAAGTCTTATTTAGTTCACAGTTAGTGACATTTTCAGTCCATACTTCGCTGGCTCCAACACAGAGCTGCACATGGCAGAGAACAGCGGTTCATGGCAGCAGAAAAGCAACAATGGCAACCAAGAGAGAGCCTGTCTCTGTCTCTCTTATCTTGCATTCAGGCTATCACCCCAGCCTGGAAGTAGTACTCACACCCATAATCCCAGCAGTACTAAAACCCATAATCCCGGTGCATCATGAGTTAATCTCAAACTCTAGAAGTCCCCGCCCCACGACTGCATGAGGCTTTGGGGGAACAATGAGACATAAACCATAACAGAGGCTATAGGCATCACATAGGTGTGGCAATGAAGAGCACCTCACAGTGTTGCCAAATTCTCCAAGAAAAGGAGGGAGCAAAATTCCCATTGGCAGAACATAGCCCTCATCTGGAGGGCTGCAGAAAGTGGATCTAGAAAAAGCATCAAAAGACCTGGTTCCCTGAGGATGGCTTTTAATCTTCCCAGGTGTCAATGATCTTACAGAATTTGGTGGGAGAAAGTTCATCTAAATATCTAGCTATCTGCTCCAGAGACACCACCCCCGAGCCCAAGGATGAGGCATTAACTGCTTTACAAAAAAGTGCTGAAAGTTGTCCTATAAGCTCTCCCAAGAAGCAAAACGAACACGAGTCCCGAACGAAAATCTTAAAGTACAAAAGTTCAAATACAGACAAGTTTACAGGGTGACTGAGAGATGAGTCGAGGAGATGGAAGATAGGAAAAGAGGATGAAGAATTAAGACATGTCACATACAAGCACCAACTTCCCACAAGGCATGTAAACATGTACTACACACATGTACTCATAAACTAAAACAACTTTTAAAGGTATCATAAAATAATTAGTCCCAGGCTGGGGAGATAGCTCCATAGCACAAGTGCCTGCGTGACAAGTGCAAGGTTATGAGTTCGAGCCCCAGTCCCACAAAAAAAAAAAATAATAAATAAATTAAATAAATAGTCTAGCCACAAAGTGGCTTGGCACAACTTGAGGGCTTAAAAGCTCTACAATGTTTTCCTCCTGTTCTGCGTGACTGTTCCACCGCCTCATATTCCAACTTCACTGGGGCCCCATCTTTCCCAGAAAAATCATAAAGGTAATGACTGCTACGCTTCACCTAGCATTTCCTAAAGATGCACCGCTCTGAGCACTTTTACCTACACACGTTCGTTTCGCTTAGCCTGAGCTGAGTCTGAGCTCTTGGCTCTGGTAACCTTACCACATGTACAGCGTAGTCCCAAGCACAAAATGGGAAGTCAATGTCCAACAATAAAAGAAAGTTTTCATATATTTTCCTATATAGCTTCAAAATGTGCAAATACAACAGTCAACACAATAGTCACTTAGCCAACCTTTTTTCTCCCTGCCTCCCTTTTCCCTGTTATCCTGCCTCTTACCAGCTTGCTTCCCTACGGAGCAAGATTAAATTTTGTTTCTTCACAGTAGCCTGACTGGTTTCCTCCTGCTATTTCAAAGGACTCAAGCATCATCTCCCAATGTTTCTCAGTGTTTGGAGCGAGAGGGATGGGGCTATGGGTGAAAATAATTAAAATATTTTACATGCATGTACAAGCCTGCCAAATGAAGACCGTTAATCGCTGCTGTCCCTGGTAGACAACCTGTGGAGACAGATCTATGTTGATTTATCCTAGCAAGCCAGCAGCAGCTTTATGGTGGGGCAGTAGATAATCTGAGTGCACCTGATCTTTATTTCCCCTGAAGTTCAGGCTGGCTTCTGGCTGTGAGACGGAGACCAGACCCATTCAGCCTACAGCCATCAGCTGGGAGCTGCAAGTTAGATCTAGCAGTTGTTCTGAGCCCTGCTCTCAGTTGGCCCCACTCCAGGATGGCTCTGGACCAAACACCCACCCCCAGAGAGCACTGAGCCCTCAGCACTTAATTGAGCTAGTGTGGTCCTTCACATCTACTGCTCCCCTGTACCGCCTGTCCTCTCCCCAGAGGTCTCTGGGGTAGCCAGCTGTCACTGTGCCTCCAAAGGTTTCAACCACTCCTCTTATGCTAAGAGACCTGACTCAGGAAAAGGGTTCTGCCAGTGACCTCCTTCTTCCTCTTCATAAAAGTTTCTCTTCCCTCTCCCATGGGCTTCAATTCTCACTTCAGATCTTTTCTTTAGTTCTTGCCTTCTTTGAGTTATGAAAATCTAACATCTGGACGTCAACTCTCAGGCTCTTTCTCTGCTGCTTAGAACTCTGCCACCTTCCCGGAAGTCATGAAGCTCATTAATCTATATGGCCAACACATGCTAATGAAAAATATGTGTTGGAGGGGACATTTGGTCCAAGAGAAACCTTAGTATGCATCACCACTAGCACTTATCAAAAGTAAAAATTATTCCTAATACAAAGGACTGACAAATAGCTGAGGCAAGAGCTATACCAGTTACCCTGATTGGATCACACATGGGTTGATAGGTCATACTATGTCACATAAATATATACAGTTATTCTGTCAATTCAAACTAAAAGTTTTTTAAGTACACCTTCTGGGGTCCCACCATAGACCCACTGAATCAAAATCTCTAGGAATGATGCCCAAAGAGTACTTTAAGCAAGCTTCCTTTTTAAAAATGTTTTATTACTTTTAATAAGAAATATCAATATGATAGTTTTACAATATATTAGTAGTACATTTGCAATAATTGACACATTGCATATTGTCCTCATAATAGTAATACAGAGCACAGGGTGTGGACATGATACATTTTCTAATCGATATTGGTAAGAAAAGAAAAAAAAAATTCTTCTCTTTGAACTGAGAGGAAGCAGATGTATACATAGTCCAGTGTTCCATAATTGCAGTGGGTTACCGGTGAACCTGGCAATGTTGGAGGTTGTTGATTTAAGCCTCTTACAGCTCATCATACTAATCTAGTTCTGCGTCTTATGCCTCGTCATTAAGCAAACTGGTCAAGCAATGGCCGTGACTCATCCTGAAGGCTGACACTGACAACAGTTCTACAAAGGACTGTATATGATTCCAAAGTTAATCCTGAGGGGATTTAACCTTGGAAAGTTACAAAAGATGGATGTTTTCTTATACAGGTCTCACTTTAACTTGCCCTTAACAACCCAGTGGAAAAGCTTAATTAAGCAAGCTTCTTGAATGATTTTAGAACGTACAAAAGTTTGAGCTCAACTTAGACTTCCGTGATTGGTAACTTGGCTGGCAAGAGCTAATTGGGTTTGCAGTTCAGTGTTTTGAAAGTGATGCAGGAGGGCAGGACCCAGCAGTGTGCCTGGAGGTATTGGACAAGGGCTACCAACTGAGGAGGCTTGCTAAGAAGTCACTGAACCTAGCACCTGATATCAGTCTCTCCCAAGGTCAAGTGAGGCTGCCAACGAAGCTATAAAAGGATGGGAGCCTTTGACTTTTGGGGCTACTTTCCTCTTGTTCTTGCAATAAGCTATTCTGCTTGCAGGATAGCTTCTCTTATTCTTTCAAAGCATCCTTTTGTTCCTTAAGAATTTCTTTGGATCTTCTTTTCCTTTTTTTCTCATTTCTGCCCTAAGTAAATACTAGTCTTTCATATTCACTAACTGTCTTGGCCAATTAATTAAATGGGACAAATAAGAACCTACAAAACACTGCTTGTTTCTGCCTGGTCTGATAACAGAAGGAAAGCCACCTTTGCTGGGCAGCTCTACTCTTACCCTTTCCCTATTTCTTCAATTGTTTTCCAGGCTACACATAGCTAGACAACTTGGAGACATGAGAAGACGGTCTGAATAAACAAAGGCAATCTTATTACCAAAACTGAAAAGCTAAATTCAACGGATGATATTTGCTCCCACTGGCATTTATTGAATAAGTGAAGGGGATTAATTTGTAACTGAAATATAGGACCAGTTCCCAAAGACACATAAAGCAACAGTAAGTCTTTACCTCAACTCTTCACATATACGTCTCTACGTCCTAGGCCCGCAGATTTTACAGGAACAGATCCTGTAATTTTCTGCACAAGAATCTAACAAAGTTGCATTGTCAATGGACTTTTTCTTTTTCAAAATGCAGTCAGTGTTTTTGTTTTTTTTTACGTATTTAGTACAGGGTGTATAGGACCTCACTATGTATTTCCAGTCTTGTAAGGACTCTCCTGTTTTCAGCCTCTCAAGGGATTACAGCTGCGCACCACCACACCCAGTCTCAATCAGCATCTCAGTGCACCCTGGGGGTGGGGGTCAGCATAGAATAAGTAAGTTTGATTGGTTAGTCAAGACTAATTTGTAACAGTTACACCTTTACTACCAATTGGGTGATTTCTTCATCCATCCCACTGCTGTACTACCAAACCAATCAGCAGTTCAGAGCCAGCCAAGCTGAAGCTAATGAGTCTTCTATTCTTACTTTTAATTGTTCAAATCAAACAGTATGTGAATTAAATTTGTTTAAACTGGAAATAGTAGAAACACTGTGTGATGTTTATTTTGTGTATATGTATGTAAAACTAGTTAGAAACACGGATGCTGTTGTAGGGAATATATGGCCAAAAAGCACTGTTGGCTTTCTCCTTTGAGAAACAGTAATGAGTAGCTCGGTAGTCAGTGCTTAGGAGGAGTGTGAATGCCCTCCCAATAGATGAGCTCCGATACCGTTTTCCCAGCAAGAGTTGTGTACAGGGACTGCTCCTTAGTTACAAGCAAGTGTTATTGTTTTCCCTAAATGGAAATAAAATAGCCAAGTAGCGGAATGGAATTAGAGGAATGGGACTTCGTTTGGGAACCCGATCAAACCTATTGAGAGGGGAAAAATCCTCGGCTTTCCAGATTCTCTGATTGCGAGGCCCTCATCGCAGGACCAAAGGCAGGAATGCTGTTCTTGTCTACAGCGCCACACAACGGATGGCACCGTCACCGTGCCTCAGCTTTGCGCATGCTCCAGGCTCCGGCTACTCACCAGTGAAGTACCTCATTTCATTTGCACTTCCCTTCGGTCTCTACAGATCCAAAGAATTAATTAGGTATTTATAGCGGTTGTCTCTTAAGAAAGTTCCACTTTTCAAGTCTTTGGGGCTTTTCTTTTTCTCTCTCTCTCTAGCTGTGTATAATTCTCCTTTTTGGAAATTTGCAAAGGAGGAGCTGATGTAGTTCAATAATTTTCATTAACACTGAGTAGAGAATACGATATCTTACAAGTAATAATAAATCTTTCCATTTTCCATTTTAACTAGACCAGTGATATTGTGAAGACTTAAAATCCTTCCTCTTTAATTGCCTCCCAAATTCCTAATAAATTTTACTTTTTCTCCCTAACCACTAAGTACAAGGCTTTTTCATTTGTAAAATATCGTCTAAGTTTCTCAGCTTGGGGGAAGAAGTATCAGCCCGTTTACAGATAAAGACCTGAGCTTCCGAATCATAAAGGATGCTGTCCCGTCATGGAGCGAGACATGAGGTCTGGCCCCCTACTCTGTGTCGCCAGCTCAGGCAGGCCCTGCCCAGCTCTCACCTGGCTGAACACGACCACTGAGTCCCCAAACCTCAGACCTTTCATAGGTTTCACACCGTTCCTTGCATGAGGCAGTTTCTGTATGTGTTGTGACCTTCCCAGCTCCTTCTTACTTCATGTCTCATAAATAACGGCAGCGTCCTCAGCTTTACTATACTTTTTAAGCTTTTGAGAAAAACTGGGCACTGGCAAGAATTCCAAAAGCAAATATCCAAGGACGCTGAGTAGCATGACTCAAAGGATTCCTCCCACTGAGTTCAGTCTCAGATGGCACCCGTTTCTATCCACGCTGCTATTACCAAAAGCAGGGGCAGGCGAGGCTGCTAAGTGCTCCAATCTCTTGCACGATCTTTTTGAAGGCTCCCTCGAAAATGCATTGTTTTTCTAACTGACAGTTAAGTGATGCCTCAACTGCATTTGAGGAAGACTGGGGACATCCAGTGGCCATGCAGGTTGATAACAACTGAGTGATCTGCGCAAAGATGTCAGGATTTGGACGCAGACTCTCTTGTGCTGAAAGGATCTTAGGATGCTTCTGGTCTAATAATTGTGTAAACTGTTCCCAGCAGTGCTTTTGGTAATTAGCATGCTGGCATCTAGAATCACACTGGCAAGTGTACATTCCACAAATAATCTTATTTGTCAACATCTACTATTCAAAATCATCCACCATATTAAAGCAAAGTGCCTGATGACTGTAATAACCATGAAGAGAGAGAGAGGAAAGAAAGAGACAGAGAGAGAAAACAAAAGAAAGAAAGAGAGACATAGACAGAGAGAGTACTTGGTTCAATCTATTTTCACAGATTATAGTCTGATCTTGGATAGTAGAAGATTCCAATATTAAAAGGAGTCTTATTACAGTATTTTAAAAAATGAAAGTCTTCAGAGTGAAGAGGTCTCATTGACTGGTTAGTGCAATTTGGGAAAAGAAATCTTTCAATGAAGAAAGAACACATGTGTCTTCAAACATTCCTAAAATCATATTATTGAAAGATGTTTTGGCCAGGAAGATAGCTCAGCAGCATAAGTGCCTGCCTGGTAAGTTTGAGGTCATGAGTTTGATCCCTGGTACTAGGAAAAAAGAAAGAAACAAAGAAGGAAGGAAGGAAGGAAGGAAGGAAGGAAGGAAGGAAGGAGAAAGAAAGAAAGAAAGAAAGAAAGAAAGAAAGAAAGAAAGATAGATAGATAGATAGATAGATAGATAGATAGATGTTTGGCAGTGCTCTGATAAGGGATAAAATAAATTTCCCAATATAAAATAGCAAGTAAATGTTTTTTCCTGGAATATTTTTAATTACTATGCTTTTAATTTGTCTTTCATCTCATGAAAAAATGTACAATTTGAGCTTCAGATCCTTACCTGACTAGGGCAGGTAAATGTAAAGAAGCAGCTAAACAGAGCAGAGACAAAGGAACTCCAAGAACAAGACCTTCAGAACGTACACTGATAGAGCAGCTCTCTAGGCTGCCTGACTCGGAGAAGCTGTGCCCCAACAAGTTGCAAACACACAGCACCTGGCTTTCACACCTGTCTCAGATGGGGTCCGGCCCCTTGTTTCTCACCAGCTGCCACAGTGAACTCAGGGCCCGCGGTCTCACCTTCCTTAACCTTTCCACCAATCACCCCAACCAGCAGTCCTGCATAGTCACAGGACTTGGCTCCCAGTAACAGGTTTCTAATTAGAAAGGAAATTGAAGAGCGTTTTGAAACTATGACAAAGCACAAGATGCTGACTCCGTGTTACTGTTCCTGAGGAATTTTCCCCCAAGAGGAGACAACACATTAGGTAAAAATAACTTGCAATGTTAGAATCTGGGGCATAATCACAGGTGCTCAAGCTATTAGTTTTGTAAATCCCATCATGTTGCCTCCGGGTTATAAATAAGCCAATTTCAATTTGTATCTATTATAAGTAATCAAAAGAAAGAAAGTTCTGCATTCTACTATCTTTATAACTGTCTCGATTTTTGCTTGAAAATGGTACTTTGAGTTGCACACGTTGAACCTAATGCTCCTGTTATCCACACCCACTGACTAGAAAGCTGAGTTAAAAAAGTTCCTCGGCCATGAGCCTTCTAGCACATGTGCCTTTTCTGCATTCTGCCATTTCTGTTTTGTGGCCACAAAAAAATTACATTTTCATGTTGCTTTCCTCAGGCAGAGGCTGGGAGAGCAGCAATTCTGCTTTGCTTTCTCCATTCATTGACCATCTTGACCCTGTGTTCGTCAGCGCACGTTTCATGCTTGGCTTGCTCACCTCAAAAAGTGAGTAAATTCAATGATCTGTGAGGGCCTGTCATTATAAAACACTTTCTCTTCTCTTTTCCTTGTGTGTAATTGATCTATCTGAACAGCATTAGGACTGTCCAAAAGCCGTGTGACCCCTGAACTCCTTGTAGGAGACTCTCTCCTTCCAAAGCAAAGAACCGTGGGAGTTTTCACTTAGGAAATTATATGCCAACATTTAGACTACATACACATAGCTCAGAAATGCCTTGATGTGTCCCCTTCTAAACTCCTGAACTACCACATTGCGTCGCCTATCCTTGAGACAAGTCAAAGGCAGGAAGTTGAAAGGAGAACCTAGGAATTCTGCAACCTTGACTCCTGCCATCAACCCTAATTATCATTATTTTTGAAGAAAGCCAGGGAGGGGGGGTGGAGGGGAATGAGCAGCAATGCTGCTCGTACTATGGTCCGCAACAGTTTGCCATAAGATGCATTTGGAAATCTTTCTGGCTTCTTTCCTGCCACCCAGGAATAGGAGGCAGCTCAGCGATGAGGGATATCACGAACCTGCTCTCCCTGTCTTGAGAAGAGGCATTCCATTCCTTGCCTGAAGTTTAACTTGATTATGCATTCATTAAAGAGGAGTGATGGCGATGATTAAACAAAAACATCTTTAAAATGCAGAGTTCATTTCAGCCCATTTGGTTTTGTTACACACAAATTGGATTAGCACTGCAACCTGCACAGCAGGCACTCTACTTGAAATCAAAGACAGATGCTTTTATGGGATTAAAAAGAAAACCTGGGGGGAGGGGGCGTGGGCTAGAGATTGAGATATTTTGCATTTCTGTAATAATGGTTCCAAAATGAAATAGTGATCGGATTGCCGCTTTATCTATCTAAGTGTTTGGGCTATAATTAAAAGGAAACAAGAACCCCCATCATAACGAATAATTGTCGAAGAAGAACATTTAATTTGCACGGGGAAAAAATGATTTTTCCCATAAATGTCTAATAATACCTTAGCATATTTGAAATTTAATCATAAGTGGCTTAGAATTAAACCTTGTGAATTATTACTGAAACATTTCAAGTGGTGACATTAAATGCTTTGTTTGAAATTAGCCATTAATTCTAAGTCTGCTCTGGAGCTGCTGGGAGAATTTAGCTCCTTGTCTGTAAACAGAAGTCCCTGGTTCTCACACTATATAATTAATCTTCATATCTCTGAAACATCCACATGGCTCACTGTTTGCGATGGCACTTTTGGTTAAATGACTCTGGACATTAAAATTTTATAATTAATATCATCTGCTGTTTTAAAAAAAATTTGAACATTTGTCACCTTATTAGACATCTGTTGGGAACATTGCCTAGATAAAAGGAAGAACAAAATCCAAAGGGACAGGCTCCTAGTTTAATTCACCTATTGTTTCCAAGAAGCTGAGGCACTAAATAAAGTTCCTGTCTTACAATTTCTTGCGATATGTCTGAGTCCACAGTGGGTTAGGTAGCATTTCCTATCTGTTTGTTGGTTTGCTCTTGTACAGATTGACTGTTCCATAACCTGAATTATTATGCTCTTTCTGTAGCTGCTATTTACAGTGTGAATCTGTGTCCTCCCATGAAGAACTAAAATCCATTTCCTCACTCCAAGAACCTAGGTGTGGCTTGTGACTTGCTTGGAGCAGTGGAATGTGGTGAAGATGATAGCATGCAAGTTCTCTCAAAAGGGAGGTAAAACCACTGGCCAGTTGCCCCCAGCCCAGCTTTGGTCATCACTCTCACTACCAGGAAGAGAAGGAGGGCCATGACCCAAAGGAACCAGAGCAATTGAGGAAGCTGTTTATTGGTAGTCTGAGTTTTGAAACTGTCAATGATAGTTTAAGAGAATACTTTGAAGGCCAGCCAAACAGCTCAATGGATTAAAGCCCCTGCAAGCAGGCACAGAGGCTAGGGGTTCCCTGGGCCTGCTTGCCTGCCGTGCTGGAACTGGCCCCGGGGCCCGCTGAGACAGCAATTGGGACTGGGTATAGTGGCATGCACCTATAAACTCAGCTGCTGGGAGACTGTAAACAGGCAGATCACTACAAGTTCAATTTAATAGTGAGACCCTAACTCTCTGTAGACCCTAAAAAAAGAGAAAATACACTCATAGATTGTGTGGTGATGAGAGATCCTTAGCAAAATACTCCAGAGGCTTTTGTTTTGCAGCTCACTCTTGTGTTGTAGAGGTGGATGCAGCAGTGTGTGCTTGACCACACAAAGTTGATGGGCGTGCAGTGGAACCAGAGAGAACGTTTCTAGAGAGGATTCAGTAAAGCCTGGTGCCCATCTAACAGCGAAGAAAATTCTTGTCATCTGAGAAGATAACTGGAAAGGATTAAACTTTTTCTTGTTTTGTTTTTGTGGAATAGTGACCTAGCTAATTAAGATTTTTGAAAGAGGCATAAATAAAATACTTGTTTTCCTGTGAAAGAAAGAAAGAAAGAGAGAGAAAGAGAGAAAGAGAGAAAGAAAGAAAGAAAGAAAGAAAGAAAGAAAGAAAGAAAGAAAGAAAGAAAGAAAAGAAAGAAAATTGCTGTTGGTGTTATTAAAGAAGATACAGAAGAATATAATTGGAGAGACTACTTTGAAAAATATGGCAAGATTAATGCCATAGAAGTTATGGAAGACAGGCAGAGTGGGAAAAAGAGAGGATTTGCTTTTGTAGCTTTTGATGATTAGGATACAGTTGATAAAATTGTTGTTCAGAAATACACGAATAATGGGCATAATTGTGAAGTGAAAAAGGCTCTTTCTCAACAAGAGATGCAGTCTGTTGAATCACAAAGTGGCTACAGCGGTGGATCTGGAAACTTTATGCATTGTAGAGGAAACTTTGCAGATGGAGGGAATTTTGGCTATGGTGGAAACTGGTGGAAGAGGAGGTTATGGTGGTGGAGGAGATGGCAGCAGAGGTAGTCGTGGAGGAGGTGATGATGGATATAATCGGAGGTGATGGCGGAAACTATAGTGGTGGTCCTGGTTACAATAGTAGCGGAGGGTACAGTGGTGGCAGACCAGGATAGAGAAACCAAGGTGGTGGAT
The DNA here is from genome assembly GCA_004027025.1 of Myocastor coypus. Taxonomy (NCBI): domain Eukaryota; kingdom Metazoa; phylum Chordata; class Mammalia; order Rodentia; family Myocastoridae; genus Myocastor; species Myocastor coypus. The sequence continues at coordinate 706 of PVJA010005215.1, read as the reverse complement.
ACAGTGGGGGTGGAGGAGGATATGATGGTTGCAACGAAGGAGGAAATCTTAGTGGTGGTAACTACGGTGGTGGTGGGAACTATAATGATCTTGGAAATTATAGTGGATGACAGCAGTCAAATTATGGACCCATGAAGGGGGGGCAGTTTTGGTGGAAGAAGCACTGGCAGTCCCTATGGTGGTGGTTATGGATCTGGTGGTAGGAGTGGATATGACAGTGAAGGGTTTTTAAAAACAACAGAAAAAGCTCAAGTCAACAGCTTCTGATAATGCTCAATGAGCTGATAATCCACTGCTATTATGGACTATTGGACTAAACATACTGCTACTTTCTCTTTGTGCAATGAAAAGAAAGGTTTGTGCTAATGATCTTCAGACAAGAGATCATGTCTGCACCTTCTACTCTGAACCACTGTGATGAAGATGACAATATGCAATGTATTAATTATTGTAAAATAAAAAAATGTAATATAAAACAGAAAAGGGCTCTCTTCTTGGCAGGAGAGTGAGGAGTTGTCAGGTAAGCTGCAGGTTACTCGGGGACAGTCGTCCCAAATGGAGGAACTGTAAAAATCTGCCACAGAGGGAATGATGATCCATAGCCAGAAACGTTACTGCAGCTTCAACAGGAAACCCTTCTGGTTCAGGACTGTCATAGCCACAGTTTGCAAAAAGTGCAGCTATTGATTAATGCAATGTAGTGTCA
>PVJA010005214.1:67823-80570 GCA_004027025.1 Myocastor coypus | reverse complement strand
TGGACTACTATTTTGCATCTGATAGTTTTACTAATCCAATTTTTTTTTTTTTTTTTTTTCTTTTTGAGACAGGGTCTCGCTATGCAGTTGAGGCTGGTCCTGAGTTCACTTTTGTAGCCCAGGCTGGTCTCGAACTCTCACCAATCCTCCTGCCTCAGCCTCCCGAGTGCTAGGATTACAGGCGTGCGCCACCACGCCCGGCAACTAATCCAATTTTTTGTTAAATATTTTTATTAAAAAAGCACCAAATCAGGGCCCGGCAGGATAGCTCAGTGGTCTAAAGCGCCTGCAGGCAGCTGCTGGGACCGCGGTTCGATCCCCAGCACCACATGCTGCACCAGCCCTGCCCTCAGGACAGGCTGAGCCAGCCATAAAAATAAAAGATAAACAAACAAGTTCTGAAACAAGAAAAAAAAATAAAGAATTCTTAAAAAAAAGCACCAAATCAATACATCTGTGAGCTATGAGAGAGAAATAGATAGATAGATAGATAGATAGATAGATAGATAGATAGATAGATAGATAGAAACAGGGACAGAGAGAGAAACAGAGACAGAGAGACAGGGACAGGGATAGAAACAGATAGGAATAGAGATAGGGATATAAAGATAGAGAAAGTGATAGAGATAGATAGAGATAGAGGCTGAGATAGAGTGAGATGCAGGCAGAGACAGAGATGGAGATAGATGCAGATGCACAAGGGGGTGCTATTAGTAGCTGATGCTCCTGTCTATTGTCTTGCCTTTTATTCATTGTGACTTATTGATAAAGTGAACATGCAAGTTCATCTCCCTGCCGATTGTGGGTTTTGTAGCTCTCATGAATTCCAGGTATGATTAATCTACATTTTTGATGAAGAGAAATAGACTCATCCTATTTTGGACAAGATGTATAGCAGGAGGGGCAGGAAACTGTATGTCAATCCCAGTTGCTGGTGGGCTTGATTGTTTTTTTGTAAAACATGAAGCAAGTCAAATGATTCCCTGAGTAATAAAAATCACAAGTGAGTCAGTTGCTGCATAAATTAGGGTGAATTGTGGATCTGTGCATCATGGGGCACGCTACGCAGTGAACAATTTCGTCCCCTGAAGTAGATTAATGAGGTTAGGGTGTCTGTGCGGTGAGAGAGCACATAGATGGATAGTTGTAATAGTTTCATTTATTTCTCCTATACAGGGTGATAGATTTAAGTGTTCATTATATTAAAAATTAAGCAGTAAATAAATCAGTGTGTAAAAGCCAAGTTATTCTGGAGTCAGTAATGAGTGTGATAGGCGCTAAGTTTATGATTAATCTAATCCCTCGTGACTCAGGCCTATTAAAAGAAGTTAAGGCTGTGCTGTTCTGTTCTTTATAAAATGTGCATTTTACTTCACAGAACAAAAACACCACAGCTAACGCAATTATTCCATAATAACAAAGACATTCGCGTTGACCTCTGTGGGGAAGCAGCTTAGATACTGTTGTTAAGAGCGGTCGAGTTGCGCGTTCCCGGTTCCTGGGATTTGCCAATCATTACAGTGTGTTGAAGGAATAAATGGCCAGGTAGACAAATAAGGTGAAAGGCTCCTGGGCAGGAAGTGACAGTGGGGGGGAGCAAATCAAAGTTTGGGATTAATGCAGTGGAGCATAGTTAGAGTCTGTTTATAATGATGCAGTGCTTTTAGCCACTTCTGGAGGTTTTTAAATGTTAAGATTTATTCTGTACCATTGTTGATTTAAACCTTTCCAGCATGGTGAAATTAAAGGCCATGAGTGTTTTGAAGGTGGGAAAGGACAGGACAGAGGAAGGTGCAGTGGCCCTCAGTGGGTGTGAAGCGGGGGCTATTGTAAGTCACTATACCTACATCAGAAAATAGCAAAGCTGAGTCAGGAAAAATTTTAAAAAATTTTGTACTAACGTATAGGACTTTCTCGCCGTATTTACAAGGTGTGTATGAAATAGAAGAGAGTCTTGTGTTTACACTTGAGCTCTAAGAGATATCAAATATTCCAAAATTAGAAAATCCGGGGCTGGGGAGATAGCTCCGAGGCACAAGTGCCTGCTGGGCAAGTGCAAGGTCGTGAGTTCGAACCCTGGTCCCGCAAAAAAAAAAAAAAAAAAAAATAGAAAATCCTACATTTGAGGGACTTCTGGTTCCAAGTTCTATTGTGTGAGGGATACTCATCCTGCATCAGATCAGGTCCCTCCTACTGTGGGACAAATGGACCTATGACTTAGTGGTCAGTGTTGTCATAAATGAATACCTGTGATTCCTCGGGGCTTCTACGGGGCAGGTATCAAGGAGCATTGCTGTGGCGGAGGGTTGAGGGGGCTCCTAGGGGCGTGCAGGCCAGGCTCCCCAGGCTCCTGCAGCCTCTTGACAGCTGGCTACCACACACATGACCTTCACCTATGGGACATTAAAGGAAGAAAAGACTACCGCAGGGGAGGCATGTCAGTATGTGGTGGATAGGAAGCGAGAACCTGAAGTAATCTATGTGTGTAATGTCAAATCCCTTGCAAAAAGGCCATCTCAGTCTTCTGGAAAATGAGCTAGAGATACATCAGAGTAATGTTTAAGTAAGGGTTGTAGGCTTGTGCTTATGCTGCATCGGCTTTATTATTGATGTCCCAAGGTGTGCAGTCATTGATTGCCGAACCAAAGCCGGGCATGGTGGCTCATGCCTGTAATCTCAGCACTCTGGGAGGCTGAGGCAGGAGGATTGCTCCTCAATGCCAGTTGGGTCATGTGAGACCCTGTCTCAACTCTGCAAAGGCCACGAGCTCAGTCTCTGACCAATGATGAGTATTCTGGGGTGTCTGAGTCAATGCTTTTGATTAAACCCTTTAACTCTGAGGTCCACCGTAAGCCGGGTGTGGTGGTGCACACCTGTCATCCCAGCGTGGAGGGAGGCTGAGGCAGGAGGATCATGAGCTCAAGCCCAGCCTAGTGGCTTTTTGATTTAGCAAGACCCTGTCTTGAAATAAAAAAATAAAAAATGACTAAGCGTATAGCTCACTTATAGTGTTGAGGTTCCATTTCCCATAATACACACACACACACACACACACACACATTATCATAAATGATTATCCTAGCTGGGGTCAATGATCTTACATCAGATATATAGTTGAAGGAACACATAAGGGAGCTACACATGACCAAAGTACGACTGGGTAGTATTGTTATTATTACTAATATATTAATATATCCCGCAAGTCATCCCCCCCTTTTTTTCAGGATTGGGTGTTAAACTCAGGTTCCTGCATTTGCTAGGCAAGTGTTTATTCTGCTGAGCTTCCCCACCCCCCAGTCCCTTGCACAGTCATTTACAACACATACTGATTAAATCTCATGCTTGGGAAAAGAGCAGGCAGGGAAAGTACTAAAAAGTTAGTGTTCCATTGTTAGGCAGTGCTGGTACGAGCTGATTAGTTCTTCCTGGTTTTCCCTTTCTGTCCCATCCTCTTTCCCTCCTTCCATCCCTCTATCTCTTTCTGTCACTCCTCTGTCTTTCTGTTTCTGTCTCTATCTCTCCCTTTCCTTCCATCCCTCCCACCTTCAATTTCTCCCTCTCTCTGTACATTTTATTCTGTCTCCTCCTCTCTATCTTTTTCTGTCTTTCCCTCTCCTTCCCACCCTCTCTCTGTCTGTCTCTATCTCAGTCTCAGTCTCTATTTTTGTCTCTGTCTCTGTCTCTTCATCTGTAATTCCCCCCACATCTCTCTCCACCCCTGTCTCTGTCTCTGCTAGGACTGAGCTCAGGACCCTGTGCTCTACCATGGACCAGTGCCACCTGCCCCAGCATTCAGATTTCTGATGTACTTTGGGGGTTTCCCGAGGATGATGATCTAAGTGTGTACAAAAGCTCTCAGCTCTCAGCCAGTTATTTTGAAGAGGCTAAAGCAGCCAGTGCTTTCCAAGCCAGGCATTATTGATACTATGGGCTTGATCCTTATTTAGTAGGCTCTCCAGCATCCGTTATGACAACAACAACTGCCTCCAGAGATACGAAGGTGTCATCAGAGGACATCACTGGCCCCTGTTTAGACCCACAGGGGTAAAGCAGCATGTGTTATGTACTGTGTAGACTATTTATCCTACCACACCTGACTAAGACTTGGATGAGAAAAATCAGAAGGTTCTTCTCATTGTCAGGCAGATCCTCACAACTTGTAGTATGTAATTGTATTGCGATCTTGTGCTGCTGGTGTGTTGAACATGTTGTTTTCTCTTGACAAATAGCTGTTCACGTTGAATGTAACCATTGGCAACAGATGAATCAATGAGACAGTGAATGGATAAGAAAAACATTGTTCTAGTATGTATTATTGGCAATAGAGAATGTGTCATTGCCCCTGTGGAGGGCACCTGTACTCCCAGTGCTGTAGGGGCCTTAGGCAAGAGGGTCCCTTCCCAGCTGAGATAACTGATTGAGGCATAGAGAGGAGCCTTTGCGGAGTGCCTCAGCTTAGTGCACTGGGTCCAGTCCACAGCAGAAAAAGATTTACTTAAACATCTATGTATAAGTGATATTCATTAGTGAAAAAATAATTTTTTTTCCCTATGGCAGTAGAAAATACATAAACAGGCTCTTATAGTGGTCATTTGTTATTCTTGTACATGCCAGCTAAGTCTGTTCAAATGTTTTAGGACTTTATCGGCCCCTAATGAAAAGGTAGCCCAAAAGGAGACTTAGGCTTAGTCTTCCCCGCCCTCGAGACCTCCCTTGAAAGGATTCAGCGTGGGCTGTTTTTCTTAAATCTCCTTTTATGCCACACAATGTATTTAATTCTCCAATTGTGAAAATCGTAGCTGTTACTTCTGTGGATAAAGAGCGTAGGAGCAAATGTAAATACTCATTAACACTTATGTTCTGATCTGGCAAATTTGTTCCTGCTTGCTATTATTTTAGAGTAGTACAACAGGACATATGTAAATAAAAGTGCCACACAGCAGGCTAGTAGGACTCTGTTAGGGACAAGCACAGAGCTACTGCATGGCGATGCGGTACAACTGAGATTTTTAGAGACCGCAAGGCAGAGGGCTCAGCACTGTCCTGTTTTACCTTGGCATCACACATTGGGTTGAAATTTCCTCACAAAGCAGTAGATGCTCTCCCAGCCTTGGGGATTCTGGCAATATCATAGTTGTTACATTTTTGTCAGATGATTTTATTATTAATGATTCCATGAATGAGTTTATATGCAATGGAACAAATAAAATGAAGGATGCAAGCCCAGACCCCATGACTGGCACACTCGCAGCATCCAAACAAGATTTTTTTTTTTAGAATTATTTTATTTTATTTATTTATTTTTTTTCTTGCTTCAGAACCTTTGTTTGTTTGTTCACTCATTTTTCTGGCCGGCTCAGCCCGCCCCGAGGGCAGGGCTGGCGCAGCATGTGGTGCCGGGGATCGAACCTTGGTCCCTAAGGCCCCCAAGCTTCTCTAAGCAGGGGCTTTAGACCACTGAACCATCCCGCTGGGGGCCCAAACAAGATTTTTAATTAAACTCTGTAGCTCTGAGATCCATGAAAAAAAAGCAAAGTTGCTATTTCTGGGCGAAAGAGGCTTTAGCAGAAGTTAGGCAGTCTCAGGTTGTGTTCCTGAGGGTCCTTCATCCAGGTTGCATTCCTGTAAGGTAGCAAGGGGCCAGGGACATAGCCCAGTGGCACAGTACCCGGCTGGCAAGCTTCAGGTCCTTAGTTCGATTTCCGGTACCAAGAAAAAGAAGCAAGACATGAATAAAAAAACATGTAAATCAATTTAGTAGATGAAATTGATTTTCATCCCTGGGGCGGGGCTAAGCTGGCCATAAAAATGAGTGAATAAAGAAAGAAAGGTTCTGAAACAAGAAAAAAAAAAAAAAAGAAAGTTATGATTGGCTCAATTATGGCAATATGTCAAGTAAGAAGGAATAAGATTCATGCCTCTCAGTAATCACAAGCTACTTCTATAAGGCTCATTTTTTAAAGAATTTTTTTATTTTATTTTATTTTTTTCTTGTTTCAGAACTTTTGTTTGTTTGTTTATTTATTTTTATGGCCCGCTCAGCCTGCCCTGAGGGCAGGTCTGGCGCAACATGTGGTGCCGGGTATCAAATTGCGGTCCCTGCAGCTGCCCAAGCTTTCCTAAGCAGGCACTTTAGACCACTGAGCCATCCTGCCGGGCCCGAAGGCTCATTTTTTCTTTTTCTTTTTTTCTTGTTCCACAGATTGAACTTAGTTCTTTGGGGTTTCCAGGCAGGTGCTTAAACCGCTGAGCTATGTAACCCCAGCCCTTTCAGTTTTCCTATATACATTACCTGGCACTAGAGAGGAAAGTTATGTTTCTGGTTTTCTGATCCATTTACTTTTCTTGCTTTGCCAATAGTTAGCAATTCCATGTAATATGAAGTGAGTAGGAGAGAGCCGGGTGTGGTGGCTCACGCCTGTCATCCCAGCACTTGGGAGGCTGAGGCAGGAGGATCGATGTGAGTTCGAGACCAGCCTGGGCTACAAAAGTGAGAGCAAGGCCAGTCTGAACTGCATAGTGAGACTCTGTCTGAAAAACAAAACAAAACAAAACAAAACAAAACAAAACAAAACAAACAAACAAAAACAAAGTGAGTAGGAGGAGGAAGAATGTCCCTGCCGCGCCTGTTTGTGACTTTAGTTTAAGAGGTTTAGGCTTTGCCCTGTTAGGCATAATATTACCTATACGGAAAATAGAAAACATAGATCATAGGAGATATAGAATATGGAAAACAAAAAACATGGAAAAAATTTAAAATCTAGTCCTCATGAATAGAGATGTCTGTGTGCATGATAAAGTACTTGATAAATGCTTCCTATACATTGTATTTGCTCAGGTTTTTTTTTTTTTTTGAGGATTTTTGTATATGTGTTCATGTGACATATTCAGTCCATACTTTTCTCTCTAGAACTTTTACTTATTCGGCGAGGCTGCCCTTTAGAATGAGTTTGTGTTTCTTGGAAGAAATGGTGGCCTTCTTGAATTTCTCCCCGATAAGCCATTTCCTGGTGAGTCATCTGCTCTTGGCGATTTCCACTTAGCTTTCTAGTTGGTGCTTTGGCCTCCGCACCTTGTCTTCCTCCGCGTGTGCATTTACCAGATGCTGTATTTCAGACTAATCACTTCACGTTTTTGAGCATTTTTGCATATTCATGGGAAATATTTCATCTGGGTTATCAAATTTATGGGGGGAGATGTTCCTTCTATTCCTTTCACGTATTTTTAATAGCCATGGAATCTGTAATGGCGTCACTTCATTTCAGATAATAATTCTTGCCCTTTTTCTTTGGGTATTGCAAATAACAGCTTTTTCCCCTTGATTTTTCCTTCCTGATTATCTATTTTCAATCTCATTGATTTCTGCTACAAATTTTATTTTATTTTTATTTTTTTATTATTTAAATTTAACACGGGTTATATTACATATTTTCATCATCAGATCAGTTTAGATTAATACATATAGGTATATAAGATTGATCAAACAATTAAACATTAACCTTTCTAAATCCACATTACTTTTTTTTTCTTTTCCCCCTTCTTTTCTTTGAAAGTTGAGATATTGCATATTGTCCTCACAATCGTTCTACAGAGTACAGTGTGTGGGCATGAGCCACCTCCCTATTGATGTTGCTTAGAAAAAAAAAATGGAAAAGAATATACTTCTCTTTGGACTAAGAGGAAGCAGGTACATATACAGTCAAATGTTCTGCAATTGCAGTGGGCCACCAGTGAAGCTTGTGATGTTGGAGGCTATTGAATCTAAGCCTCCTAAAGCTCGTCTCACCGATCTAGCTCTGTGTTTCATGCATTGTAATTAAGGATCTGCTACAAATTTTAATTCTGCTCATTTTGTACTTAATCTGACTTTTTGGTAGTTTCTTAAAGAAGAGTGCTTAGGTTGTTGATGTTTTATTTATTTAGTTATTTGATCTTTACTTTAGGACTTTTTTTTTGGTCTTTTTGAGACAGGGTCTCGCTATGCAGTTGAGGCTGGCCTTGAGCTCACTTTTGTAGCTCAGGCTGGTCTCGAACTCGCACCAATCGTCCTGCCTCAGCCTCCTGAGTGCTGGGATTACAGGCGTGAGCCACCACACCCAGCTAGGACAGTATTTTTAACTGACAACGTGGTGCTGTGATGCATAAAATTTGGATGATGAGATCCAGCTAACTAATCTCTCCTACCTCATTTATCATTCTTTGTTATTAAATATTGAAGCTTTGCTGTCATTGTTGTTATTTTTTAATTTTTAAATATTTTTATATATTTGGTACAGTGTCTCACTAGGCAACTCAGACTCATAGCGATACTCCTGCCTCAAGTTGCCCAGTGCTGGGCTTATAAGCATGTGGCCCCTGCCGGTTTTTTGTGTGCTGCTGTAACATGACAGCCACTGATAACTTTGTATTTAAGAAAGAAGTGATTTTGTGTCTTCATTTATGTTTTAAAAGTCAGAAAACCATGGGCCAATTAGAGACAAATTTTATAGAATAAGAATGCTGATCCATTTTTTTTTCTATGACAGGTATTCTAAGAAAATTTCTAAACTCTCTTAATTTTTTGAAAGACATGAATGGAGTTGTAATAATTTGGCTCTGTAAAATGCGAGGACATGTTTTCAAAAATAGACTTTTGTTACTCTGCAGAACACGTAGCAGATTTTGTCATTGTCTAATCATGAGGCTCCTGGCTGCCGAGGGCCGCTATAAGGAAGTAGCCCCGAGTTGATGGTCTGGTTTGTGTGGCGTATGTTCATCGGCGCCCCTAAACTATTTCACTATAACAAATTGTTACATAATAGATGAAATGCGGGACTGCCAATCATGGACTTGTTATGGTAACGAACAAAAAGTATGATTAATTCATCTCGACCCTAATGAGGACGATAGTAAAGCTGTGGAGGGCATTTTGCATATTTATCTTCCCATTTAGTGCTTTGGCTGCCCTTGCTTAATCTGGCCCCTCATTAAGTAGCATCGCGCTCATACCCACTTACCCGAGAGAGCCCCAAGAGCAACAGATGTCTGTGCTCAGAAGTGCGCTCTACCCTGGTGGTTCCGTGGTGTCGAATATAGTGCTGTGAGTGAGCAAGGGGTGACCAGCCCGCCGCCTCGAGGCCCAGCTTTCCTGTGATCAGGGGTGCAGGGCATTTGCTCTGCCGGAAAGAGAGCAGCAGATGGGGCCAGTTCCACGGGAGCCTTTCCATCTCAGTCCACTGTCATTACGGGGTATTGATGATGCAGTTATGATCGTACATCCCCGAATGGCTGAATCAATGTGAGAAGGTTTAAGTAAGCAGAGATATGTAAGGCCAAGCTCGGACCAATGACAAGTATTGGTGAAAGTGCCTGAATCAACACCTTTGATTAAGTGCTCTGTGTACCTCGGAGGTCCTTGCAGACCCAGCGCCAGCGAGCCACTGTGCATGTATTATCTTGGGCCAGTGTCCAGGAAATTCAGTTTGCCACCCTTGGGATTTCAGGCTTGAAGACAGGAAATGTATCATTTCAAGTGAATGAATACATAAATAACTAGATAATTTGGGGAACAACTAGTGAAATACAATAAAACAAGAACTATCAATAGTACTACTTGCCATCAAACATGTGCAATTATTAATTAGAAGTAAAATGAGCCAATGGAATCTCTAATCCTCTCCTATGGAGCATTTCATTATCTGTAGTTGAGGAAATTTTTTGATTGTTTGCTGTTCATTGTTTTAATTAAGAAAGGGGAAGCTGGGCGTGGTGGCGCACCCCTGTAATCCTAGCACTTGGGAGGCTGAGGCAGGAGGATCGTTACGAGTTCAAGACCAGCCTGGGCTACAAAAGTGAGCTGAAGGCCAGCCTGAACTGCATAATGAAACCCTGTCTCAAAAAGATAAAAAAAAGGGAAAATGTGCATCAGACAACAAGGGCTTTTTTTTTTTTAGAGAAGCCAATCCTGGCTTGTAGCTTGCACTGCGGGGGGGGGGGGGTGCCCTCCTTGGACCAGATGACGGCCTTAGGACTGCTCCGTGTATTATTTTAAAACTGAATGTTCAGTACTACTAGAGCAATAAAACTTGATATTTTTTCATTGCTCTCATTTTGCTTGATTTCACTCATTACAAAATCTAAATCAATCTTCTTTTGCCCTTCCCCAGGTAGAAAGCAGGAAGGCTGCTTAATCACCTGTTAAAAGACACCAGGTTGGGGCGCATAGCCATAATAATAAAGGCGAGTGTCTACGGGCCTGCCCTCCATGTGCAGTGGGCAGTCCTCACAGTAGTTGCAGGGCATAATGGTGGTGAAGACAGGTACAAAGAAATAAAACAGTCCCAATCTGGACTCACCATGGGAATATGTTACAAGTCAAAAGTTACATTTCATCTAAACAAAGACAACTGACGTTATTTGAGAAGACAATAGAAGTTATGACATTATTATTAAGAATTTTTTTTTCTTGTTTCAGAACTTTTGATTGTTTGTTCATTTTTATTTCCAGTTCAGCCTGCCCTGAGGGCAGGGCTGGTGCAGCATGTGGTGCCAGGGATTGAACCGTGGTCCCTGCAGCCGCCTAAGCTTTCCTAAGCAGGCGCTTTAGACCACTGAGCCATCCTGCTGGGCCCCTATTATGACATTTTGATATTCTTTTTTTTTTTCAAATGGCATGGTTGATTTTAGTGTTCCTGTCTGATCAGAAATCTTGGCTGATAGCTTTTTGGGAAAGTCAGAGATGTAGGCGATTTGGTGTGTGTTTTGGGGTAGCAGAAGATGGAAGCTTTATTGATTTTCTTTGGAACCTCTTTGACTTATAAATGAATTGAATGGAGGAAGTGCACACAATGTGATGGTAAATGTAGTTCTGATAGAAAGCTGGGGCATCCAGCAGCCTATATGGGCCCCTGTGGGTAATGCTGTGCAGCTCAGTGGAGAAGAACCTAGAATTCAAAGCTTTTGGGGATGTGGGAAGTGCGATTATTTATTTGTAAATTGACAATCAATCTATGGGGAAAAAAATGGCTGTTCTGGACCAATGATGATAGAATGGGATTTGTGAACTGAGGACTCTGGTTAATTCCATCAGCCACTCTGAGGTCCACGGCAGCAAGGTTCTGGGATTCCCAGCAAGGAATGTGAGTCTGCTCAGTTTTGTTTTTCGGGGTTTGATGGGTAGACGTGAACTGCCTTGTTGTAATAAAACTGTCCTGAATAAAACCTGAATAAAAACAGGAGATGTGCATATGCACCTGCTTCTGAAAACATGAGTTATTACTAATTTTGAGATTCTTGTTTCCTGGACATTGAACAGGGAGGCTCTTAGCCCTCTAGACAGTCATCTGTACCTGTCAAGGTGTGTTTTCCAGTGAGGAAATGCATTTGCAAAAAGAAGTATTTGCATAAATGCAGAAATGAGACAGAGAACATAGAACAATGATGGGACATTCATACCACTAAACTGTACAATTCATGCAAGCTTTCTATTTTATTTTATTTATTTTATTATCATTTTTTTTTTCAGAAGTTTTTTTTTTTAATTTTTATTTTTCCTGTTTCAGAATTTTTGTTTGTGTATTTATTATTTTTATGGCTGGCGCAGCATGTGGTGTCGGGGATCGAACCGCGGTCCCTGCAGCTACCCAAGCTTTCCTAAGCAGGAGCTTTAGACCACTGAGCAATCCTGCCAGGCCCCTGTTTCATAACTTTTGTTTGTTTGTTTATTTATTTTTATGGCTGGCTCAGCCTGCCCTGAGGGCAGGGCTGGCACAGCATGTGGTGCCAGGAATCGAACTGTGGTCCGTGCAGCCGCCCAAGCTTTCCTAAACAGGCGCTTTAGACCAGTGAGCCATCCTGCCAGGCCCTCTATTTAATTTTATGAAAGAAAAGAAAAATGAAATTGAACCACACTGCTGTCCTTTTGGGTAGCTTGTCCAGTGCACATGGTCTGACGGATACTAAAATACAACTGAGTGAACTGATTCAGCCATTTGTATCTTGATTTGTCTCTGAGAAAGACAACAATGGAAGCCCCAGTCAGTGTGAAGCATGCCTTGTGACTTAGAGATCCTGTTTGGGTATATTATTTACTATTGTCATCCTTAGGAATGTAGAAGTTTTGGGATCTCGGCAGACGTGCGTGGGTGCCTCTAGACTCATGACAATTTAGTGTGCTCATTTTGTTTTGAAGGATGTAAGGTGTTAGAACAATAATCCTGTGAATTCCTTCCAAGTGCCTCTGCTACTGAGTGATTTAATAAATATAATAAAAAGAGTATGGCTTGGACCACTGGGGTGTGGTGCCACAGACTCACACTTATCTCACGTTGTCTAAAGTCCAACGCCATGATAATTTTGCTTTTACCTAATTTATATAGAACATTCAATCTCCCTAATAATTATAGTAATTTTCCTTGTTTTTTACACGTAAATTAACTAGGGCTTATTTAAAACAATAAATGACAGAAGTTAATAAGTATATTGTTCTTTCCTTCAAATTACAGAACTTGGCAAATATAGTGTTCGCAAGGGTTCAAAATAAAATCCATCCATACTTTTCATTGATTGATACTTAACTGTGGTGTATCTGCAATGGCTAAATGAGACTATTGTAGTTCACTGAAATATTTGTTTTTTGCTTCTCAGAGTGAATGCTGTCCACTGGTTTTTCATCATTATGTTTGGCTGAAGATTTTGCCTGTTATGCAAGATACCAGAGTAAGTAAGGAGAAAAGCCGGAGTCCTTCCGCGGGGGGGGGGGGGGGGGGT